>VWYK01111721.1:6563-20499 GCA_013399775.1 Semnornis frantzii | reverse complement strand
TTTTTCTTTTTTTTTATCTATCCATCCATCCATCCATCCATCCATCCATCCATCCATCCATCCATCCATCCATCTATCTTTCTTTCTATCTATCCATCCATCCATCCATTCATCCCTCCCTACATCCATCCCTCCTTCCATTCACCCATCCCACTGCAGGGGTCCCCAGGCAACCTCATGCCTCACCCTGGGTATGCCCTGAGGTGTCAGCCCCAGCCAGGCCAGCAGCTGCAAATCAAAGGAGCTGAGAGCAGCTAAGGGTGCAGCTGCCACAGCCACCCCCACACTCCTGTGAGAGAGCTGCTGCCTGCCAGCAGAGCAAGCTCCTGAACCTGGCACAAACAGGGGCTGCATTTGGCACAAGAATTTCCTCCAGCCACTTCTTGGCCCCAGTCAAGGCAATGGGAGGCTTTGCTTTGCCAGCTCTCTGGGTGGAAACTCCTGATCACACCAAAGCAGGCAGCAAGAGGTGAGTCAAAAATTACTATCATGGCCCAGCAACTTCCACAGAAAGCAACAAAAGTATTTCCTTGAGGCATTATGTCAGGAATCACCACTAGGAACACAGGAAAGGCTGAGCTCAGCCTTTAAACCCAGAGAAGCTCTCCCAGCTGGCAGCAGGAGGAGCAAACCAGGAGCTTCACAGCCAGCTGTCACTTGCAGCTACTCACTGCTATGCTGCCCTCGGGGAGCTGAGCTGCTTGCACTTTGTAGGGCATGCTCTGGACTTGGAAGGACACGTTGGAGGACAGAGTGTAGAGATCATTCTTTCTCTGCAGGGACACAAAGCACAGAGATGATTACAAGCCATGTTTGTACCTCAAAGCTTGATGAGAAATAAGCAGGGGGACAAAAAAAAATGCAGAGCACTGATTTCCTGAGGCAAAGGTGGAAGAGTGGAGCAACCCTGGGAGCTGCAGATGGTCATGGACCTGAGGGAGCAGGTCCAGAGGAGAGCAGGAAAATGGTGCAGGGGCTGCAGCACCTCTGCTGTGAGGACAGGCTGAGGGAGCTGGAGCTGTTCCATTTGCAGGCTCAGGCCATTCCCCATCTTTTTCCCCTTCCACAGTGGCAGACTTCTCACCCTGAGCCCCAGCCTGCTTCTGTAGCTGAGCAGTGATCTGCATGCAGGAAAAAAAAAGCCTGAGGATAGCCTTCTGCTTTCAGTTCTAAGCAGGGTTCTGGGTATCATCTGTATCATTTGCAGAAGGGCTCTAGTGGAGAGGGCAGCTCAGCTGTGTTGTTGGAGCAGTAGACATCAGATGTGCAGCCTGGCTGGGCAAGGTGCCCCAGACTCCTTAACTGGCTTGAAACATCACTTCAAGGAATGCAGCTCTCAGGAGAAATCAATCTCTGCACCTCCTGGACAGAGCTTCCTCTGTTCTTCAGCTACATCAGCACTGAGAGCACCAGAGGAGGGCAAAAGAACACAAAACAAACTCCAAACTTGGGCACCTCCCACACCCTCTGTAGTTTTTTTACATGAAAGCCTCCCCAGGCTGCCCTGCAGGCAGATTTGTGGTGTTGTGAGGAACTTTGAATCCAGGCTAAAATAAGAGTCAAGGATGAGCCCAGTCCCACTTCCCATAGTAGCCCAAGAGCTTGGAGGCTGGAAAGATGCTGCAGGCAGACAGAGGGCACAGATTCATCACTTGGAAATGCCTTCCCAAAGCAGATGTTTCACCAGCCAGCTCCTGAGTCCTCTGCTAGAACAGAGCCATCAGAGTTGAAACAACACTGGGCAAGATCTCCTTGGATCTCCCTCTGACAACTCCAAGATCCCCCTGGATCCCCTCCTCCATCCCAAGATCCCCATGGATCCCCCTCCCTCATCACTCCAAGATGCCCTTGGGTCCCCCTCTGATGACTCCAAGATCCCCCTGGGTCCCCCTCTCATGACTCCAAGATCCCCCTGGGTCCCCCTCTGATGACTCCAAGATGCCCTTGGGTCCCCCTCTGACGACTCCAAGATGCCCTTGGGTCCCCCTCTGACGACTCCAAGATCCCCTTGGTCCCCCTCTGATGACTCCAAGATGCCCTTGGGTCCCCCTCTGACGACTCCAAGATGCCCTTGGGTCCCCCTCTGACGACTCCAAGATCCCCTTGGTCCCCCTCTGAGGACTCCAAGATGCCCTTGGGTCCCCCTCTGAGGGCTCCAAGGTGCCCCTGGGTCACCCTCTGATGACTTCAAGGTGCCCTTGGGTCCCCCTCTGAGGACTCCAAGATGCTCTGTGAGGACTCAGCAGTCCCAGGGACACACCAGAGCCCTCACAGAACACAACCCCACCACGTGAGGCTGTTTCTCCTCTGCATGAATCAGGCAATCATTTGCTCCATCAGCAAATGTGAATCCCAAAGTCAGCTTGAGCAGGAGGCTCAGACTTAGAGCCAGGCTTTGAAGTTCATCCAACACTCCCCTCAGCCTTTGCACAATGCCTGTGTCCATCTCTGCTGCCTGCTTGGGAAGCTTGGGCTGCTTTATTTACCCAAACCTGTCTAACCATTGCATGTCACTTAGCTCTTACTTGTGGTGGGAGTTTGGGCTTTAAGATGACAGATCACAACTGGCCAGAGGGAGGAGGCTCAGCTGTTGGCAGTTAAACTAAGTGGAAGAGGAAGGAGTGGCTCAGTCCATGACTTGTGGCAACAAAACACGAAACTCCCCATGGCATTCCAGATGATTTCACCCTAGCCTTCATCAGCCCCCTGCAGCAGGCTCTCAGGTCTGTATGAGCACATGGAGGAGAAGCAAATGCATGCTGAGGGCATGTTCTCAGCTCCAGTGAGCACAAACAGCCTTTCCTGCAGCTCAGCAGAGCTTCACTCCTGCTGGAGCCCAGCTGAGGACTGCTGTGCCTCCCCCTGCCCCTGCCTGGGAAAGCTGTGTCTGTGCTGCCTCTGCAGAGGGGCTGGGGAGGCTGCTCACAGCCAGCAGCTTTGCCTCCTACTCTCCTTACAAAATCATGATGGGGATTCAGTCTGCCCCCTGCAGAGTCCTTCCAGGCTCAGTCTGATCACATCCCCAACACAAGAGAGACTTGGATCTGCCAGAGCTGGTCAGAGGACACCAAAAGGTGATCAAAAGGCTGGGAGCACCTATGGGGACAGGCTGAAAGAACTGGGGATGTTCAGCCTGGAGAGGAGAAGGCTGCAGGGAGACCTCAGAGCTGCATTCCAGTGTCTGAAGGGGTCCCCCAGGCAGGCTGGGGAGGGACTGTTCAGAAGGGCCTGTGGGGACAGGCTGAGGGCAATGGTTTGGAGCTGGAGCAGGGCAGAGTTAGGTTGGAGAGCAGGAGGAAGCTCTGCACAGTGAGGATGGGAGGCACAGGCTGCCCAGGGAGGTGGTTGAGGCTCATCCCTGGATGCAGCCCTGGGGAATCTGAGGTAGTTGGAGATGTCCCTGCTGACAAAGATGAGCTTGGGGGGGTCCCTTCCAGCCCAGTGCACTCTGTGACTCTGAACCCTGATCATTTAGACTACTCCTCAGCCAGACCTGCTGGTTCCAGCCTAGCTACCAGCAGCTGTAATTTAGCAGTGCTTCACTTCACTTCTGGAATAACTCCAGGACCTAGAAGTTTGCAGGGTTACTAAAACCAGACTTTACCTCTTTTAGGAAACTCTTTATGCCCTGCAACTGCTGACTTTAAAAGGGGCTGTGAAAAAGGCAACTGTCTGGAGGTGAGTGAGAGGAAGGCAGCCAGATCTCACCACACTCTTTGTCTCTCTCTCTGTGTCTCTCTCTCCACATATCTAAGTCTGCATGTGAAGCAGGGCTCCTGTTATTCTGGAAGGTTCCTTGACATAAACAGGATGCAGCAGCAGTTCTCTGGGAGCTACCTTTTCTTACTGTTGCTTTAAGTGAGGGGTTCTGAGCCTTTACAAGGCTTGCAAGTTACTAACTGAAGAGAAATGTTCCCTAAGGATACAGAGAAAAGGTTAAATCACAGCCCATAAAAAACCTTATGTGACAGCAGTGGAGTGAGCAGGAGTCCTTGCCATGGGGTGTCTGCTCCCAGGGAGTCCAGAGGATGCTCATCCCTGCCCCTGCCCACAGGCTGCTGTAAGCTTCCATCTCTGCCTTCAGCTCACTGAGCAAGCAAGAGCAAGGAGCTAAAAGGACTGCAGCTTTGGCACTGCCTGGGGCACCTGCACACCCCTGCGTCCCCAAGCACAGCTTTGACCCTTCTCCAGCACCCAGATCAGAAGGAGGGCAGGGGAAGTGTCTGAAATCAGCTGGATCAAGTACCCTCTGAAGATCCTTCTCTGCCCTGTCACTGGCCACAGATCTGGGCACCAGCTTTGGCACCTAACTTGGAGCTGACTAAAGTTAGGCAGGACAAGTCCCATTGCTCCTGGATTAATCAGGCCACTCAGTCTCATGCAGCAGTCCCTGTCCTGATCCTAAAGCAGGCTGAGCTTCTGCCCTAGAAGAGGATTCTGCCATGAGCCAGCCTCTAAGGAAAGCAGATTTCATCTCTCCTGCAGCTGGCTTGCTCCAACTGTTCCACATCCTCTGTCACAACCCAAACTCACTCTCTGTTTCTCATTAACTTTGTTTAGCTTTAATCTCTTGCAGTTATTTCTTGTTACATACTAAAGCTTTCCTAAGCTTTTATGAGGCTAATTCCCACTGAAACAGCTGTAACCAGCCCAGGAAAGCGGCGTCCGAGGAGCGGAGCAAGGGCTTTAATTTCTGCCCTTGGCTTTTTCACAAGACCTTGGGCTTGGCCCTTACAGAGTTAATCAGATTTCCCAGCAGCATGATGAACAGAAAGAGATGATTGGATCCAGACCATGCCAGGCCCAGCTCCCAGGAAGGCAGCAGGGAGCTGAAGTTTCTCTCTGGCTTGGTGGAGATGATGTGGAAGCTCTCACAGCTTCGCAGCCTGCGTCGGGTTGGAAAGGACCCTCAAAGGTCATCTTGGCCAACCCCCTGTGACACTGCTGGCACACTGCAGTGGGCAAAGCTGTCACAGATCCTTCTAAGCAAGGATGAAATCCCTGCCACTCTGCCTGGCTCTGCACTAGGGCAGTGAATCAGGGCAGGCAAGCTCCTGAGCAGGGACTAGGCAGCGTGCGAGCCTCCATCTCTGGCTGCAGTTAGCAACAACTGCAATAAAATTCCCATCATATCTCCCCATGTGTCCATGCAGAGATCTCTGCACACTGGCATTTTCTGTGCCAAGCTCTGAGAGAGTTTTCTGCAAAGGTTTACAGCAGAAGGTGACCACCCCAGGCACCCAGATTGGGAAGGACAGATTGGCTTCCACGCCGTCGAGGTTTGGTCCCCGTTTGGAGCAAAGCCTGCCCCAGCAGCTGGCTGGGTGGGCAAAGCTAAGTGAAGTTCAGCCAGGTCATCTCTTCCAACGTGCCTGCTAACCATGCCTCCTCTGAAAAGCACTGCAGGGAACTGCAGAAGGGCTGTGGCAGCTTGCTGGGCTGGACTCAGCTGCCAGATCAGGGAAAGTGGTCAGGGATTGGAATGGGCTGCCCAGGGAGGTGGTTGAGTCTCCAACCCTGGACATGCTGCTTGGGCATATGGCTTAGGGGAGAAGATTGCTGAGTAGGGTTTTTGGTTGGACTTGATGATCCCCAGAGTCTTTTCTAGCTTGAGTGTTGCTGTGGTTCTGTGCAGGATGACGGAGCTGGACACAAATCCCTTTCAGCTCTATGCTCTCCTCACTTACAGTGCTGCTAAGAGCTGTCACACAAGAAACAGAGGAGGTGACCTTCATTCCTGACAGACAGGGGGAAAAGGTCAGCCTTCTGTGCCTCACCCCCATGCACAGGCCTGTGCCCCCAGAGCATGCACCCACTGTGCATTCAGAGCTGTGCTGGTCAGCTGGCATCACAGAAACACAGAAGGGCAGGGGTTGGAAGGGACCTCCAGAGATCATCCAGCCCAACCTCCCTGCCAGGGCAGGGGCACACAAGAACACATCCAGGTGGGGCTTGAAAGTCTCCAGAGAAGGAGACTTCACAACCTCTCTGGGCAGCCTGCTCCAGGGCTCTGCCACCCTCATAGTGACAAAGTTTCCCTCCTGCTCCCATGGTACCTCCTCTGCTGCAGCTGGCACTCAGTGCCCCTTGGCCTGTCATTGGGCACCCCTGAGCAGAGCCTGACTGAATCCCTGCACATCTTTATCAGCAGCACTGAGGGCAGCCCTCAGGCTCCTCTGCACCAAGCTCCAAGCCCCAGCTCCCTCAGCCTGGCCTCACAGGAGATGTTCACTGCCTGCAGCAGCCTGAGGGCTCTGTGCTGGACTCTCCCAAGCGTTTCCTTGAGGTCCTTCTGGAACTGAGGTGCCCAGAAGTGGACACAACATTCCAGATGCAGCTGCACCAGAGCAGGGTAGAGGGGTAGGAGAACTTGTGCATAGAAAGAGGTTTTAGTGCGCAGAGAGAGGTTTTAGTGTGCATTGAGAGCATTTAGTGTGCATTACCTCCAGGAACGTTTGTGCCCACAGCCGGGACCTGATTCTGAGCGCTGCACTCTTGCCTCTTTCCAGCTGTCCCACGGTGCAGGAGATGTGGGTGCACTTCACGTTGGTACAGTTCTGTGTGAGATGGAGAGAGCCAGCCCAGTGCTTTAGCAATGCACACAATGCTTTTCGAATGCTAGCAATCAGCAAAACAAAAAGAAAAAGCAATTTCCCTGCAAGAGCCAAGCAGCCTGAAGTCGGCAATTTCACCTAAGGCACATGAGAGGTGCTCCAGGAGTCACTGCGAGCACTACAGAGCAAGGGGGAGACTCTTTTGGCACCACCAATCAATACAAACACTTACCTCTGGTCACAAAAGGAATAATTTTCACCTCTATCTGCTCTGGAGAATCTTACCACGCCCAGGTACTTACCAGCCCTTGCAGCATGAGTTTTGTCTTTACCCAGCAGTCATTTTGTAATCCCAACACTCTTTTTCCTGCTGTTCTCCACGCCTGGATCTTTATTTATCTTCCTAAATCCTTCCCTTCTTCTGCCTTTCCTGGTTCCCTTCCTGCTGTTTACATGATAGCAGCCAGAGCATTTGCTGAGCTGCATTTAGTTGCTCTACTTGCAACTCCTTGGCCATGAAATGACCCTGCTGAGCAGTCATCCTGGCTCTCACACAGGGGCTGAAGACCACAGCCAAGCAATGCAACTCAAAACCATCTAAAGGCTGCCAGAAGCATGCCACAGAAATGGTTAGAAGTTGACTGGCAGCCACTGAGGGGAACCAGCAGAGCCTCATGGGGTAACCACAGAAATTATGTGGTTGGTGGAGGTGCAGAGAGCAAGAAAGCTCTAACAGAAAGCAATTAAAAGTGTCTGTAAAAACTGCAGGGGGTTACATAGGCAAACGAGTTGTACCTGGGCAGTTTGGGAGCCTGAGGAGTGAGGCTGAGGTTTAACTGGTTCCTGTACCTTGACAAAGTACAGAACCCTGCCCTTACAGATGCTCTGTGCAGGCTGTGGCTCCAGAAGCAGAGCTGGGTGCTGCCAAGCACATTCCCTCAGCAGAGAGAGGAAAGCTGCACTACCAAAGCCAGCAGCAGATGAGATGCTGACCTGTGGAAGAGCTCTAGAGACACCCTCCAGAGGGGGCTGGGCAGGGTGGCCTTTGGGGGTCCCTTCCAAGCTGATGCGATCTGTGACTCTTGAAGGTCCCATCTGACCCAGACCAGGATTCTGCCTCCCTGCCACTGCTGCTGGCTCCATCAGCATCCAGAAGGCAAAGCCAGAAGAGGGAAGTGCTCTAAATTCCAGCTGCTCTGCAATCCCAAAGGCAGGTGCCAGGACAAAGCCAGGGAAAGCTGCCCTGGGATCACAGAATCACAGAGTGCCAGAGGCTGGAAGGGACCTCCAAAGCTCATCCAGTCCAAACCCCTTGCAGAGCAGGATCACCTACAGCAGCTCACACAGGGACACAGCCAGGTGGAGTTTGAATATTTCCAGAGAGGGAGACTCCGCAACCCCCCTGGGCAGCCTGTTCCAGTGCTCTGTCACCCTCACAGTGAAGACAAAAAAAATTCCTTCTGTTTCCACGGAACTTCCTATGGCTCAATTTCCACCACTGCCCCTTGTCCTGAAGGGATGGTGAAGGCTCCAGCCCTGGAGACATTTGACAGCAGCTGGCCCTGGGCAGCCTGAGCTGTCTGGAGCTGTCCCTGCTGCCTGCAGAGGAGTTGGACAAGGAGACCTTGGAGGGTCCCTCCAGCCTGATGGAATCTGTGACTCTGTGAGCGCTGCATCCTCCCCGACAGCTTCCCCCACCCCCCTCTGCTTGCTCCCAAGTTCAGCAGGAGCACTCTGCTGAGCCTCTGCCTGAAGGGCAAACTGCAAACCCTGGAACCTGCAGCTACAAACCCTTCTTGTTCTTCATTTTGGTTTGTTTTTTGTTTGTTGCTGTTGTTTGCTTTTTAGCTATTTTTATGTTACTTTTATTTTATATTTAATTATGTTTATTTTTTTAATTTGATTTTATTTTTATTTTAAATTGTAATTTAATTTTATTTTAATTTTTTTTTAATTTTAATTTAATTTTAATTTTAATTTAATTTTAATTTTAATTTAATTTTAATTTTAATTTAATTTTAATTTTAATTTAATTTTAATTTTAATTTAATTTTAATTTTAATTTAATTTTAATTTTAATTTAATTTTAATTTTAATTTAATTTTAATTTTAATTTAATTTTAATTTTAATTTAATTTTAATTTTAATTTAATTTTAATTTTAATTTAATTTTAATTTTAATTTAATTTTAATTTTAATTTAATTTTAATTTTAATTTAATTTTAATTTTAATTTAATTTTAATTTTAATTTAATTTTAATTTTAATTTAATTTTAATTTTAATTTAATTTTAATTTTAATTTAATTTTAATTTTAATTTAATTTTAATTTTAATTTAATTTTAATTTTAATTTAATTTTAATTTTAATTTAATTTTAATTTTAATTTAATTTTAATTTTAATTTAATTTTAATTTTAATTTAATTTTAATTTTAATTTAATTTTAATTTTAATTTAATTTTAATTTTAATTTAATTTTAATTTTAATTTAATTTTAATTTTAATTTAATTTTAATTTTAATTTAATTTTAATTTTAATTTAATTTTAATTTTAATTTAATTTTAATTTTAATTTAATTTTCTTTTAAATTTTATTTTATTTTGATATTTTTTTAAATTGTATTTCAAACTATCTGTTTCTTTGGCATTTTGGACTTAAACTTCCTCCAAGCAGATTTATTTATCTTGCAGGAAGGGGGAGAGAACTGTTTTCATTAATCCTCATGGCCAAAAGCACAGATTAACAAAACAAATCATTAGTATGCAAAAAGAAAAAAGTAAAGAAGCTACTTTTGGCTGACATTCTGGGAGCTGAACTCCTATTTCTGTTTTCCTTAGCCATGCACTTAGCCTCTGCTCCCTTTCAGGACTTTGTAATACTGGAAGTGATGGAAGAGAACCCAAATGTTTAATGAAGACTATAAACAGATGAAGATTTCTCAGAACGTTTCTCCTCTCTGTGAAAATCTTTGGGGAAAAGGAAAGTGACTCAATTCTTTGCCAGGAGGCTGCTGGAACACTGCAACAGGTTGTCCAGGGAGGTGGTTGAAGCCCCAGCCCTGGAGGTATCCAAGGTGAGGCTCAGCAGGGCTCTGGGCAAGCTGCTCTGGTGGAGGATGTCCCTGCTGAGTGCAGGATGAGCTTTGGAGACCCCTTCCAAGCCAACCCATGCTGTGGGCTCAGGCAGCTTTCCTCCAGCCCCAGTGGGACTGGACTCTTCCCAGGGCATTAGGCTGATGAAAGCATTCCAGAGGAATGGGCAGGGATTGCTGTTTCAGGTGGGTTCAGCTGTGACTTTGCCCTTAACCACACCATGGGGTTCACTGCCTTCAGATTCTGTCTGCCTGCTACCCAAACAGCCCAGAGCTGACTTTCAGAAGCAGCACCACTGCTCCATTACTCCAGCACACAGAGGTCTGCAGGGCTCTTTTATTCCCCCCAAATCCCAGGGGTGTCAGGGGATTCAGTAGGAGCTGGCAGTGAAAACTTACCCAGGAGCTGGACAGCATGAAAGCAGCTCTGCCCACAGGGCATAAAATCGGGCAGAAAGCTCTGCCTCCACCTCTCATCACTGAGCTCCAGGGCACCCAGTCTGAGCTGGGCCTCTGGGCACAGGGAGCTGGCACCACAGAGCTGATGCATGCTGAAGATGGGACACAGGGAGCTGGCACCACAGAGCTGATGCATGCTGAAGATGGGGCACGGGGAGTGGCACCACAGAGCTGATGCATGCTGAAGATGGGGCACTGAATGCAGGGATGGAAAACCTCCAAAGCTCTAACAAAATGCAGCCAAGTCCAAAGCTCAGGCACCAGCCTGACTGCCCAGACCTGTTTCCTGGGAGAGAGAACTTTGCTCTCGCTGCAGCTCTGGCCACAGTGTGGAGAGTGCAGTGCCCTGTCCCATCTCCTGGTTTGGGCTGCTGCAAAGGGGTGTGCAAGGCAGTGCTCACTGAGGCCAGCAAGCACACCCCCAAGTGTCTGTGTTTATCTGAAGTCATCTACTCCCTAAGGAGGAGCCAGAACGCTGGGAGTTAAGCTCAGGAGGAAGCCTTTCAGAAGTCAGAACCTGAAGTGTAGATGATGGAAGAGGAATCTGTTCCCTAAAGCTGTGCTAAAATTCCCTGTCTGCAGCCAGTCAAGAACCTGCTCTGCCATGCAGCAATCTGCCACACAGCAGCACTGCCCTGGGGCATGGTGAGAGGTGAGAATGTTTGCAGCAGAGATGCTGGAAGTGACTTGCTCTGTGAAGAAGCTGCAGCCACCACCACTCCCTGCCATGCACCGCCTCAGGGTCTCCTTCTCAGACAGCTCACCAGGATTTTAGCAGAGTTCCTCCTGAGTGCTTCTGGCACTGCCACATCCCTCCTCCTGACGTCGTGGGAAAGGCTGGAGTTGTACAGGAAGGCAGCCAGCTCGGGAGTGTCCTGTGGGACAGCAAACTGCAAAGAGGAGAAAGGTGAATGGCAGCGACGCCGCCGCGGGCTGAGTCCCGCAGAGCTCTGCTGCCTGAGCTCTGCTGCTCCACCTCAGCAGCGCAGCCAGCAGCAGGCCGAGTGCCAGCACAGCAAGGCACTGCCCACGTCTAGGAATTGCACTTTTTCCCCTGGTGTCAGTTTCATCGCTCTGCTTCCTTTTGGGAGGCCAAATTCTCATCTTTGGGACAGGGTAGATCCAAAGCTGCCGCAGGGAAATCTGCTCCTCGGTTCAGAGCAGAGCCTGCAGGTCGAGTTGCAATGATTTTACCAGCTTCAGAAAGCCAAAGCAAGGAAGGAGGAAATCTGAATTCCAGCAACACAACCTGGGCTCATCATCTGTCTCAGAGTTCTTGTGGGAACAACTCAGCTTTGGCTACTGCAAGAGTTTGCTCTGGAGATGCAGAATCCTCTCCAGCTTTATCCTCCCAGACTTTTCTTCTCTGATCAAAACCTGTTGGTGTGGCTGGCAGCTTGCCTTTAATTTCTACACAGAGCATTCATGGCTTCTTCCAAGGAGACTCAGAGAACACCTGGGAACACCCAAACAGATTGATACTGATTCAATCCAAGCAGGTACAACCACGATCAAAGACCTGTGGAAGGCAAGATTGTGGCAGGAACTCTCCCAGACACAGCCAAGACTTCTTTAGGGGCCTCAGATTGCAGAGAGCTGCCCCAGATCCATTTTATCAGCTCCTCTTAACCTCTGAACACAAAACATCCTAAACAAATTCCTACAGAACACGTCTGCAGATGCAAGCAAAGCTGCAGCACTCCAGGGAGGAGAACTTCTGCAGCCCCCCAGACCTTCCCACATGCCAATGCTGGGACCTGAGCAAGTTCTGTCACTCATTTGATTCAAATTATCAGGCTGAGGAAGAATCTCTTTCGACACTGTCTGAGATCTTCATTCAGTCAAAAGCATCCCACAAAGTGAATTTATGAACTGGTNGGGGTGGTCTGTTGATTGGTGAGGTTAACATTGCCTTTTTGCAGCAAGGGAAGAGTTCAGCAGCCTGTAAATCTCTCCCTCCCAGTGCGCTAGCAGCTGGGGATTCTCCTTCCAAGGGCTCTTGCAGCAGGCTTCCTTAGTGATGACCACTGAAGCAGAGCCCAACTCCCCTGGCATGCCTGTGCTGACAGCAGACACACACGCAGAGCCACTTGGCCACCAGAGGATTTTATCTTTACTTGTTGTTTTTCCACAGGTCCCAGAGTGTCAGCATCTCCAGCAGGGAATGATCACAGCAAAGGTCTGAGCCCAGCGTGCTGTGACAAGGGGCAAACATCCATGGCTGCTGCAACAAGCCAGAAGCAGAACCTCTGCAGTGGCCTGGATGTTCAGGGTAGAGACATTCACTCACCCTTCTGGAGCCAGCCACGAGGAATTGTACAGCTCTGAGTCTGCAGCCACGCAGGGAGCACACCACACCTTGTCCTGAATGGGTTCTCACTGCCTGCCTTTGACTGCAGCTGCCTCCACTGCACTGCTGCCTTCTCCTGAGCCTTGGCACCTTGGGCACATCTCCAGTTCTCCACTTCTCATTTTGAAACCCTCTTCTCCTAGACAGCAATTCTGGAAGAGGCCTTGGTGTGAAAGCTGCCACACAAGAGCTGTCAGTGAGCACTCAAGAGCAGTCGTTGGTGTTGCTCTGTCTGCAGCCCAAGACATGGGCACTGCAGCAGTGGCTCTGCAGTGTGGGCAGACACTGCCCCTGGAAGGGGCTGGCTGCTGCAGCCCCCTTAGTGAATGCATCTCTCCCATCTGGTGCATTTGAGCTGCTCTGTCACTGCTTTCCCTCCAGGTGCCCCACTCATGGCACCACAGAGCTCAGCTACTGCAAACATTCCCTGTGTGACCACCTGTGCCACCCACTGCTTGGAAGCCACTGCCCATACCTCTGCTATTCATTGGCACAGGCTCCATGAAACCACTCTTTTTTCCATCAGCCTAGGATGAAAAGCCCCAGCTGAGGCCAGAAGTCCACCTAGCTGAGCTCTCTGCCCATCAGCACTGCCCTTGGCAGCTGTGGAAGGAGGCTGAGGACACTGCTTGTACACACAAAATCCTCTCCTCCTAACCTGCACCTTCCAAATACCTTCAACTCAGCGACTTCCTGATCTGCATGAAGTTGTTGTTCATTTATTAACCTTCTCTGGACTTCTCTTTTGCTAATCTCTCCAGTTCCCTCCTCAAACCACATCAACTTTTAACCCTGACTACTTCCTCTGGCAAAGAGTTGCAGACATTTAATACCTGCCACCAGGACCCACCACTTCCTTTGGCTTGTTTTGGATCTGGCTGTAGCAGGCTCCATCTGATGCTGTAGCAGGCTCCATCTGATCCTCCAGTTCCTGTGCAGTGACATTTGGCATGCCAGGGCAGCAGCAAGCAGGGAGCAGTCCCCACCCACACTCTTCCCATCACTCCTGATCTTGCAGGTCATGTTTGTGCACAGTCACCTTCCTTCACAGCATCCTGCTGCACCAGGGAATCTGTTCCACATCTCTGATCAGTGCTTTTGCTCCTCTTAACCTCTTTGCCCTTCCACATCCCTCACTGCCTCCGGAGAAAGATGGTACAAAACAGGAAAGACCCTAAATAGGTCTTCCCATGACTGAGGGATCTTTGGGGAAGAAACAACAAAGCACAAAGGAAACTCTTCCAGAAACAAGAAATTCAGCAATCCTGTCTCCAGCTCTGGTGTCCCCAGCAGGAGAAGGACACAGAGCTGCTGGAGGGGGTCCAGAGGTGGCCACAAAGATGACCCCAGGGCTGCAGCAGCTCTGCTGTGAGCAGAGGCTGAGGGAGCTGGGGGTGTGCAGCCTGCAGAGGAGGAAGGAAAAGGGGAGAAAAGGGGAAAGTGGGGACAAGGGGGAAAATGGGGACAAAGGGGGGTAAAAG
>VWYK01111718.1:527-15048 GCA_013399775.1 Semnornis frantzii | reverse complement strand
CCCCCTGCCCTAGGACAGATAGGCAGCACATTCATTCTTAGTTTTGTGAGGCAAGAAAGTCTATAGACAGATGATAATGAAAAATCACTTCCTTTAATTTTTCGCAGGGTGAGAAGAACAGGAAAAGAAAGTAACTTGTAATGAGTTCTAGCTAAGCCAGCAGATGAATCCTCTGGAGAGTTAAGAACATTGCTCAGATCCTGCCCTGATGCACACTTGACTTGCTTGTCCTTGCATCGCTGGCATTCCTCCTTCATCCTTTCATTCTGAGAATCAGCATCAATATGTGACTATGAGGATTTGGGTTGAGGTAGGAGAAATTAATTTCTTCCCCTATCTCTTGATATTTTATCTGACTGACTGAAATTGTTCGGATTTTGGGAATTAGCTTTCTTGAGTCCTAGGTTCCCAGACAGCAGTGATAGATCTCTTCCTTGCAATATTCCACCCAAAGTGTTGTTAAGAAGCAGGAAAGTTACATATAAAAGAAAGTGTAAAACTTTTAAATTGGCTTTGTCTGGCTGTAAAAGAGCTCTTAATGTTTATAGCTGCTCAATCTTTTTAATTATTCAGCAGTCCTGGGGGCACCTGGAAATTAAAGGATGATTGGAAGAAATAATAACATGATGAGGAAATCGGGGGTACAGAGTGTTAAACTGTCCTTCAAAGTGTCAGTAATTCAAATTAATTAAGGTTCATGACTAGCACTGGGAGATTGCAGAAGAAGGGTGATGCTACAGGGAAATAATATGAGGTGTTATTTGAAGTTTTTGGTTTTTTCCTCGCTGGCCACTTGAGTGTTGTCAGAGAAACTGAAAAGTTTTTGATGTGTTGTTTTGCTTTTGAAGCACTAAGTTTGCTTTGAGTGGGAATTTTTGTTTTGTATTTTTTTTCCTCAGTAAGGAATAAATGTAGGAATAATTTCTAATTCTAAAAGATGACAAGGAAATACCTTATATGACTTTCTAAAGCTTTTCATACCCAGAAGACCCCTCCCTTTCATGCTTGCATTGTATGAAAGGAGCTACAAGTAGTTCTATTTGTAGCATTTGATTTTCCAAACACCCTCTGTGTGTTATCTGGTTGGTTTAGCTGGCACTTAATGAAAACTGGACCTCTGCTGTTTCCCTCCAATAGCATGCTTATAGAGAAACTTCCAGTCTTTTCACGAGGTCAGAATGTACCTTAGTTAAATGTTCAAGCAGGATTTTATTGTTTTGCTCAAGGAGGCATGAATCTTGCATGGTAAATTATCCCTATATGTCCTTTCATCCTCTAACAATTCACATTTACCAAGGAACTTAATATCCACTTGGTCTTCTACTCCCTTTGATACCATACAATCATACAATGAGAAATGTGTTAGAAATTTATTTTTATTTATATACAAACCCCAAATTATACTTGAAATGGAGTTTTTAAAAACAGTGTTGCTTTTTTTTAAACCTATGACTTCCATCCTCTTTTTGACAACAAGTTACACTTTTTGTGCTTTGTATCTAGGCACAGTATGAGATTTATTCTTTGGAGTTTAGCTACCATTTTAAATTTCTGTACCCAGAAACAAGAGCATCAAAGACACTCCGTTGTTGTTACATCCTGAAAGCACTTTACTTACATTTAGGTTTTCTTGTTCCTGCTTGTGTCCACACACTCTTCTGCTTTCAGCAGCTTTCATTTTCTCTTGTGGAGGACAGAATAGACATTATTCCACCCACTTTAGCATTTGCAGCCCATACCTTGTTAGTTACCCATGAAACAGTATTTTCAGTTTTGCTCTCCATTCCTGCCTTTCCCAAGGCATTGTGTGGTAGCCAAGACCAGGACGCAGCCACAGAGAGCATGGGCGTCTTCCCCTGTCTGTGCTTACTTTGCTCATCCATCAGGTGTTGATTCTGCAACAACATGATAGCTTTGCCCAGTGGTGCAGTGGGATCAGTCCATCTTGTGTAAACTCTTTCCTTTTTTCACAGCATCATAGAATGATAGAGTGTCAGGGGCTGCAATGAACCCTGAAAGATCATCTGGTCCAGTGTCCCTGCTGGAGCAGGAGCACCTAGAGCAGATCACACTGAAACACATCCAGATGGTTCTTAAATGTCTCCAGAGAGGGGAACTCCACAGGCTCCCTGGTCAGCCTGTTCCAGTGCTCTGTCACCCTCACAGTGAAAAAAACCCTCCTCAGATTCACATGGAACCTCCTGTGCCTCAACTTCCACCCACTGCCCCTTGTCCTGTCACGGGGCATCCCTGAGAAGAGCCTGGCTCCATCCTCCTGGCACTCACCCCTTACATAGCTATAAACATTTATGAGCTCACCCTTTAGTCTCCTCCTCTCCAAGCTAAAAAGTCCCAGCTCCCTCAGACTCTCCCCGTAAGGAAGATGCTCAACTTTCTTAATCATTTTTGTATAATATAGTCACCAAATCAGGCTTTGGGTACTAAAAGGAATGTGACTACCCACCACTGCCACAGGAATTGGCGTGGATATTTACTTGCTTTGCAGAAAAGTTTGGAGGGAGTTATTTCTGGTGTTAGAAGGGTGAAGTGTCCTTCTTCCTCAGAAAGACACAGGACAACAGGGTAAGAGGGCTGCTTTGCCTCCTCCTGTAGAGGAATCAATATTTAATTACTTTGTAAAAAATGGAAGAGATTTTTACAGAGAGGAATAAGAATTCTCCTTCTGGAAGTCCTCTCAAGTAGTGGTTAGTAGGGTCCTTTCTAACACCTGGTGTTTGATTATAAGCCTTAATCTTCTATTGCTGCATTGTGTTCCCTTCTGAGGTGATGATGGGGCTGGAGCACTGCCCTGTGAGGAGAGGCTGAGGGAACTGGAGCTGTTTGGTCTGGAGAAGAGAAGGTTTAGAGGGGATCTAAGCAATGTTTACAAATATCTGAGGGCGGGGGGTCAAGAGTGAGGGGACAAACTCTTATCAGTTGTGCCCTGTGATAGGACAAGAGGTAATGGGCATAAACCACAGCAGAGGAAGTTCCACCTCAACACGAGGAAGAACTTTACTGTAAGGGCAACGGAGCCCTGGAACAGGCTCCCCAGAGAGGTTGTGGATTCTCCTTCTCTGCAGACTTTCCAGCCCCGTTTGGATGCATTCCTGTGCGACCTGCTCTAAATTCTATGTTCCTTCTCTGGCAGGGAGCTTGGACTCGATGATCTCTGCAGGTCTCGTACAATCCCTAAAATCTGTGATCCTGCGATTTTTAGGTTAAAGCGCCATGTCCACACACGGATGATCTGAACAGTATGCAAGCAGCAGGGGCAGCCAGGCTCCTCGGCGAAGCCCCTTCCTCTGCGCCAGGATCCCTTCCTCCCTCCTAAGCTGGAGCTGGGGTCGGGACGGCGACCGGGGCGAGTGTTTACAGCAGGAGGTTCCCCTGCGGCCTCTGGAGGGCGATCCTGACCGCCAAAGAGAGATGCTTCAGCTTCAGGTCGACTGAAATCCTGCCCAAGCATTTAAGAAAATAGTTTCTGGATTACTTACCCTTAAGAAAAAAAAAACAAAAAACCACCAACCAACCAAACAAAAAACCACCACCAAACAACCCACACTCATATATCTGTATCTAAATTTACCCTTCGAGGTGGCATTTGAAATACAGAAACAGAAAACTCGGTAGATAACTGAGTACTCTGTAAATTGCTATTCCAGGTAGCACATAACTGTTGTGAAATTACAGTATCTATTTATGTGAGAAGCAAGAAATGCATTTATTATTAATGTGATTTCAGAATTCCGTTTACACTATGAATTATAAATATCTGTTATAAAACTGTTTACCATTCTCACTTCTGTCAATGTGCACGCATACAGCCTTCATGTATTGCAGCTATTTCTTAAATACATGTATATAGCATGGTTTGTACTCCCCCCCACCCCCTTTTATTTTCTTCATATTCAGTGTCTGCTGACCCTCTGCTCTGTAAACACTGCTGTTAGAGAGGGAGGCTGGAGGAAGAACCCAGAAATCCCATGCAGGAGCATTATTCAGTTCAGCAGGGATTTTTAAATGGTGAAAACATAATTTTATTGCAAGGTATGGCAGGCTCTTGGATACAAGGACATGGCTTCCTCTGCACAACAAACATACAATAGAACTGTTTGTTTAATGTAAGGATTTAATTTACATAGTGATGAGAACTATGGTCTAGGCTACAGTTCTGCCTTGTGGAAACAGTTTTTTTCAAGCAGTTTCTCAAGCTGCCTCTGCAAATGTGTGTGTGGGCACAGCTGTGTTTGGCCTGGGCTCTTAGAGGTATGGTTCCATCGACTCCAGGTTTATTTGGTGTATTTCAGAGGGGATGAGGGCATGGGTGCCTATGAAAATGTGTAGCTCCAGTATCAGAGGTGAAAAAAAAAAAAAAAAGAGATTCAAATTGAAGTGTCCTGTCTAATAGTACTGCTTTTTTAAAAAAAGGTCTGTTAATGCCTGTAGAATATGCATTATACATGGTACTAGTTTTTCACCTATCCATCTAGAGGGCCTACAAGAAAGCTGGGGAAGGACTTTTTAGGGTGTTTGGTAGTGATAGGACTGGGTGGAATGGATCCAAGCTAGAGGACGGGAGATTTAGATTAGATGTTAAGAAGAAGTTCATCATAAAGCTGGTGAGACACTGGAACAAATTACCCAGAGAGGTGGTAGAAGTCCCATGCCTGGATTTAATTTTAAGGTCAGGCTGGATGGGGATCTGAGCAGCCTTATCTAGTGTGAAGTGTCCCTACCCATGGCAGGGGGGTTGGAACTAGATGATCCTTGAGATCCTTTCCAACCCTGACATTTCTGTGATTCTGTGATTTCCCTACCTACACGTGAGCAAAATGGCATTTTTTATCTTATTCCTATTTCAGGAGAAGTTCAGTTTCAAGTGGAATCTAGCTTACAACAGGTATTCTCCTTATGTGGGCTTAAGCGTGCCTGACCCAGCACCGCTTACCTGAGCAGCACGTGGCAGCACTGATGAAGAAATGCTGTTTGCCTGCAAAAGTGAACAGTCTTATGAGAGATATTGAACTGTGCCAGAGAAATTCTGCCCACACTCTGCTCTGTTAGAGCAGAGGGAATAAATCATATACTCCCAGATCAAAATAACAGACCCTTCCCTGCCTCGCTTTCAGCACTTTCAGCGCAGCAACTAGAAAACAAGCAAACGAAAAATTCCAACAGATAACAAACCAATGCGCTGAAATCGTGTGGGGGTTTATTTGATTTTATTATTTTTTTTGTTTTTAAAAATTCATTTATTTATTTATTCATTAAGGAATGGAAGACGGTCGGGTCCTTTGGCTTTGGAGAAAGCCGGAGGGCAGGCAGGGCGACGGGTCCCGGCTGCCGGCAGGGCGCCGTTCCCACCGCAGCCGGCGGGTGTCAGCAGCCGCTCGGGAGACCTGCCGGCGGCAGCCCCCTCTCCCGGAGCCGGGGAAAGGGGGTGGGGAGGTGAGGGAAGGAGAAAAGAAGGATTAATGCCTTCCCAGCAGCTTCTTTCCCCTGGTGTCACAGAGGCATTGTGTATGTAGAAAGATAAATATTTGTGTTTTGTGGGTCGGCTACAGCAGCGGTGGATAAAGAGCTCAATAAATCCTCTTGTCTGTCCAATAAAGAAAACAGTGTTTCATGCTCGTGTGACATCACAAATATTTGCCGGGTCCACCTGGAGGTCATCAGTATGCAGTTGTGCCCTTCAGCCCCTCGCCTTCAGCTAGGATTTAACGAGCGCCTTTGCTCTGCCTTGTCAACGCCGATTTTCTATCGCGCTTAACGACAAATGCTAACAGGCGGCTGGAAACCTACTTTCCCCTTCACCTAAACAGCTTCCCTGTCTCCTGTATTACGTTGTTAATGTGCTACGGAGTTAAAAACTACGAAGAGAAAAGAAGGAGGCAAGGTCTTTAAACAAACAGTGGCTATCCTGGAAAGGGAGGGATGAATGCCTCTTCTTGTAAGGGCACAGATCTGGGCAAAATGCAAAGCTGTTTTCTCTGGGCATTGGATTATGACAATACACATTCTGTAAATATAGGTCACCTACTGTTACTTGGTATTTGCTTGGAGATGTGATGAACCTATGAGGTAAAGATCTTGGTTTTCAGAAGATACTGAGTCTAAAGGGCAATATGTCTGTACTAAATATTTCTTATTCCAGGAATTGTTTATTCTGAGTAGCAGGAATGCTTTTGAATTACTATCCTGACACGATGCTCTGTGTCATCTGGTCTTTTCCCCCTCATCTACCCCTCCCGTTGAGCTGTCCAACACAGATATGCCTTGACTGGTAATAAGAAGTATAAATCTGTATCCTCAATATACATATATGTCAGTATTCCATACAGGAATCCTCTGTACTTTTTAGTCCTATGTAGAGCATCAGTGTGTTAGATAAAACCTGTGTCTTTTGGTCCATTTTTTACTCATTGCTACTTGCTTTTCTGCTGCAGGAAGTACTAAATAGAAGCACTGGATTTACTTTCTAGAGCAACCATCCCTCTCCGAAATGGTCACTCAGGTGAATAGTAACTTCAGGCACTTCTGTACCTCTAACCATTTCTGCTATGAGCTCTGGATTCCTTCTCTCACTGAGTTTAAAAAAGAAAGGAAAGAAAGAGCAAGATCTCCAGGTCACACATTAATTCAGGCTTTCAAATAGAATTGTTTTAATCTCATTTTCACCTCTTTGTATGAGCTTCCCATTGTTACCAGCTCCCCCAGCAGAGCTCATTACTCTGGAGGTTTCTTAAAGCTGCAGTCAGAGGATTAATTTGATTTTGTGAGAAGTCTAGTTTTTACCAAAGCAAACCCAATAGCAAGAGTAAAAATAATTTCTAAGAAAGAGGAAAGGAGTATTTGTGGTCTCCGTGGCTGTGCATAAAACCTGAGACACTAAATGAACCAATAGAATGAAAGAGGAAAAAATGAAAAATGTCCTAGTGTCATGTTTCCACCTGCACGTTTATAGGCAAAAAGAATATTTTATCTAATTTTGACCTTGCTTCATGCTTTTGGAGTGACCCAGATTGACAAATCTACATCCTGACATCCTTGGAAAGGTATCTAATTATCAATTCTAAAATCTGAGGGTGCATTTTAAAGACAATGCACAGTTTCAGCCACCTAAGAAAAGAGAGAGGGAGAGAGAGAGAGAGAGGGAGAGGGAGAGAGAGGGATCCTATGTGGATCTATTGCTCTGGGATATCTTAATGCTGAACAAAAGGAATGAAAGGCAGCTCTGAAAGTGCCATTGAACTGTGGCCCTCAAACCCACATCTGAGTGATGCTTCATGTGGATTTTCATTCACTTTCTTGGGGAAGGTGTTGTTTACAAGTCTAATGTGCACAGTTGTTCTACACACTGGTTCACAGATTCATACATATCACAATTGTAGAATCGTAGAATGGTTTGAGTTGGAAGGAACCTCTAAAGGTCATCAGTGACCATTGGAACAGATGGTTTGTGAAAACTTAGCATAAACTTCATAACTCCAGGAGGTAAAAAATGGGATAAATCAATTAATACTTTAGAAGATTTAAGTTTGGCTCCTTATTTGTTGTCTGCTCAGACAACAGTAAAGAAGGTCAAGGAGTTCCTGAGAACTTGGATTCCTATAGTTTTAGTTTGAAAAGTATTGTTAGTATGCCATGAATTTTAACAAGTCCAAGTGCTGGGTTCTGCAGTTTGGCCTCAACAACCCCAAGCGGCGCGCAGGCTGGGGACAGAGTGGCTTGAGAGCAGCCAGGCAGAAAGGAATCTGGGGGTGCTGGTTGACAGGCAACTGAACATGAGCCAGCAGTGTGCCCAGGTGGCTAAGAAGGCCAATGGCATCCTGGCCTATATGAGAAATAGTGTGGCCAGTAGGACCAGGGAAGTCATTCTGCCCCTGTACTTGGCACTGGTCAGGCCACACCTTCAGTGCTGTGTCCAGTTCTGGGCTCCTCAATTTAAGAAAGATATTGTGGTACTTGAATGTGTCCAGAGAAGGGCACCAAGACTGGTGAGGGGGCTGGAGCGCAGCCCTGTGAAGAGAGGCTGAGGGAGATGGCAGTGTTTAGCTTGGAGAAGAGGAGGCTCAGAGCAGACCTTATTGCTCTCTACCTGAAAGGAGGTTGTAGCCAGGTGGGGTTGGTCTCTTTTTCCAGGCACCCGGGGACAGAATGAGGGGACACCAGGACAGGTTTAGGCTGGATATTAGGAAGAAGTTCTTCACAGAGAAAGTGATTGGCATAGGAATGAGCTGTCTGGGAAGGTGGTGGAGTCACCATCCCTGGAGGTGTTTAAGAGGAGGCTGGATGAGGCACTTAGTGCCATGGTTAATTAGGTTAGGTGGACTCAATGATCTCAAAGTTCTTTTCCAAGCTGGTTAACTCTGTGATTCTGAGGTTATGGTTGTCAGCTGCTAACACTCAAAGTATTCTGGCACTCTGACACCCAGTATGTGCAGTACAAGTGGGGATGGCTCTCTTCTGAGGCAGCTTGGTTATCTAACAGGCATCATATCTCTTGGCTGCTACGCAGAGGTATAGGTAAGGCACTGATAGACACCTCATTAACTTGGCTACATTTTGGCATCAATCCAAAGGACACTGAGTTCTAAGACCTTTTAAAAACTAAGCAAATCAGAACATCAGCAGAACTTTAACTAAACACATAGGCAGGCACTTCAGTATAAGTGACCTGTTTTAAAGCACCTGCAGAGCCTGCTGAATTCAGCATCACTAACCTTAAATTAGGTTACAAATTCTTATGAAAATGTAACCCCCCCTTTCTTCTAGGCTTCGAAGACATAGTCCAAGTCTAACACATGTCCTGCAGATTTCACTCAGGGATTGGAAGCTTTGGCTACAAAACACTGAGCTAATGCCCTTCCTGCTGCACAAGAGTCTTCGTTATTCATCACTGCTTGAAACGGACATTTCCCTAAAGCAGATTGGGTTTTCTTCGCTCCTCTTATTGCTTTTTCCCCCTTTCTTTGTTTTTTTAAATCAATTTTAATTTGTAATTTGTTCACACAGAAACTTTGTATCTTTTTTTCCCCCCTTCTTTATGTATTTATATATTTTTTCAGTCTCCATAGTTTGGTTACAATTTAATTCATGATTTCTCTATTTACATACAATCCTCTTTCTTCCCTCTTCCTTTCAGAGTTGAAGTCCCCCTATATTGAGAGCCATGGTTGCAGCATTTACCCTTTTCCATGTATAAGAGATACTGGAGCATCATTCCTTAAAGTCCTAGGTTGAATTACTGGGAAAGTACATCTAACATTGCTCATCCAGAAGGACTGGTTAATTCATAGAATCAATGGTCTGGGTTGGAAGGCA
Source organism: Semnornis frantzii (assembly GCA_013399775.1). Taxonomy (NCBI): domain Eukaryota; kingdom Metazoa; phylum Chordata; class Aves; order Piciformes; family Ramphastidae; genus Semnornis; species Semnornis frantzii. Next base: position 5,721 of record VWYK01111718.1, on the reverse strand, counting down.
CCTCCAAAGCTCATCTAGCCCAACCCTCTCTGCAGTCAGGAGGGACATCCTCAACTAGATCAGGTTGTCCAGAGCCCTGCCAAGTCTCACCTTGAGTATTTCCAAACATGGGGCCCTAACCACCTTCCTGACCAACCTATTCCAATGTTCCACTATGCTCATGGTAAAAAATTTGTTCCTAGCTGATCTGCTTATACGCCTGCTTTAGGCCACTGCATTTCATTGACTAGAAATGTGGTTGTTTTGAATGCAAAGGGAGATTCCCTTTCCTTTTCTCTGTAAATTCAGTACTTGCAGGAAGAATGTGACAACTTTTTAGTGGGGTGTGTTGTCATCATCGTTTAGGCAACTAAGGCCACGCTGGGGCAAAAGAAAAGGCCCAGGGTTTGCTTGCTTTCAAGCATTTTTTTTTCCTTGCACTTGACAAATACAGCAAAATATTGTACATTCGTAGCACAAGACAAAGGAAACAATGAATATCATCAGTTCAAATGATTAGTGATCTTCACTGAGAGGTAACCATGACTTCTCCACAGGACAAGAGTTAGAAATGCTTTGTAACAGCTGTAAATGTGCACTGAGTGCATGGAGGATAGTGAATGCACCTAGGGTGTCATATGGCACCAAGATTCAGAGCTGCCAAAATTACAGCACTTGGGCTGAGTGCTCTTCAGGCAAACACAATTCCTGTCAGCGTCAGCATTTCCCCACCATCTAAAGGCTGAAAGTTCACAACAGAACTTAGAAACAAACAAACAAACAAAAGGTTGTTTTGCTCCCAGACACTTGAACCTGTCACACTGTTTAGCTATGACTACCCATCAAGACAGAGTCACAGAAGTCCTGCACAGCAGAGCAGTGACAACTATAGTGCCTGACCGTGTCATTGCATGCAGTGCTGTGCGGGACTTTCAGAAAACCCCTGGCTTTAAAGTGCTGCTGAATGTTATTGTGAGTCTTGCAAAACAAGTCTTTTTGACTTTAAATTTACAGTTGATCAAGTAAGGCATTTTAGAGAAAAATGAGGTCTTTTAGCCTGGAAGTAAATATTTGGAGGTGCAATGATCATGGATATAATTCTGCTCTTTCAGGCCTCAGCGAACAGTTTTGCAGAATCATAGAGAATCACAGAGGGTTAGGGTTTGTAGAGGACTTCAGCAGATTACCCAGTCCAACCTCTCTGCCAGAGCAGCATCACCTTGAGTAGGTCACATAGGAATGTCCAGAGAAGGAGACTCCACAACTTGTCTGAGCAGCCCGTTCCAGTGGTTTGTCACCCTCACAGTAAGAAAGCTTTTTCCCACGTTCAGGAGGAACCTCCTATGCTCCAGCTTGTACTCATTGCTGCTTTTCCTATCATTGAACATCACTGAGCAGAGCCTGGTTCTGTCTTCCTGACACTGCCTTTTACATCTTTATAAACATGAATGAGGTCAACCCTCAGGCTCCTCCGAGCTGCAGAGCCCCAGCTCCCTCAGCCTTTGCTCAGCAGGGAGATGTTCCACTCCCTTCACCATCTTTGTGGCTTTGCGCCGGACTCCTTCAAGCAGCTCCCTGTCCTTTGTGAACCGAGGAGGCCCAGAACTGGACACGATATTTAAATGGTTGCAAACCCACAAGAGAGTGCAATGCTCCCTTCCTGTCCCGAATCCTTATCATCATTTCCTTTCCCCTTCTCTCATCTTACAAACCTGATATAGACACAGCTGTAACTGGAGTAAAATACTATTCTGTAGCCTTTACTTGAGTCAGAGGGGCAAGAGACAGGACACATTATAAAATGCTCTAATAGAGTGGCAAAATGCAACCCTACATGTGATCTCTTAGGACTCTCAGAGGTTCCAGGGGCTGTTATAAAAGTAGACCAGGAACTAGCATCTGAAAAGGTTTCTGACTTTGCATTTTTTAATACATTGCAAAAAGAACAACCTTTACAAAATATTTCACAGTTCCCTTACGCTGCCATGTGACCAGAGGGAGTATGAGGGAGCAGCCTTACACCAGCATGGGTAGCTCCTCCCAAAGTGCTTACAGGGCTCAGCTTTATGATCCATGAAATCCACGAAGCCCTCAGGCAAGTCTGTGTCTGCGGAGATTTTCATCTGATCTAGAAGCCGCTCATCAACTTTACTCATTCTCTTGGGTCCACATAGGCACAGGAATGGCTCAAATAAGCAGGACTTTGAAAGAGTTAATGTTTTATTGGTCTGAATAATCTCTAAATTGAACAAATATTCAAATGTGAGCAATCACACTGCAGCCACACACATTAGATATTTATTGTCCGGTGCTGACCTTGTATTCACACCATTTTTCTTCTCCTGTTTGCCTTTGTAAGCTGTTTGATGATGTTATTTTCAGTTCACTTTGTGTGTCTCTTTTCCGCCGTTCACAAATTGCCAGAGACTAATGGGACAATTCTTCAGCAATTACACTGAAATGAGCACAACAATGCCCTGCTTATGTTTCATATTTCAATACATGAGAGAGCCTCATGCCATCTTTCCCCTTGAATTCCAAACCTATCAAACCTTACTAAAGGCACTATTCAACATTAGGTGAGTTTACTGGCACCAATGAATTCCTTTTGACTTTTGTAGCCTATAGTACGGATGTGGCCTCCGCGCATTGCCCAGTCAGGCCTTGTGGCAGTTTCAAACTAACCCTTGTCCTGGCACGGCAGAAATCCTTCCAGGTTGGTTTTGACCACTGCTCTCCTCCTCCCGTGTCAGAGTCTGGAAGTCAAGTTGATGAGCAGAAACAAAGGAGCCTTGGGCCTTGCAGAGCTGTGCCCCAAGGCCCAGGAGCCCAGCACTGCTGCATGTGGTGCTGCCCCTCAACCTGCGGAGGCCAATGGGATGAGATTTAACAAGGCTAAGTGCAGGGTTCTACACTTTGGCCACAACGACCCCAAGCAGTGGTACAGGCTAGGGACAGAGTGGCTGGAGAGCAGCCAGGCAGAAAGGGACCTGGGGGTGCTGGTAGATAGTAGCTAAACAGGAGCCATCACTGTTCCCAGGTGGGCAGAAGAGCCAATGGCAGCCTGGCTTGGATCAGGAACAGTGTGGCCAGCAGAACAAGGGAGGTTATTCTGCCCCTGACTCAGCACTGGTCAGGCCACGCCTTGAGTGCCGTGTCCAGTTCTGGGCCCCTCAGCTGAAGAGAGATGTTGAGGTGCTGGAAGGTGTCCAGAGAAGGGCAGCAAGGTTGGTGAGGGGCCTGGAGCACAGCCCTGTGAGGAGAGGCTGAGGGAGCTGGGGATGTGCAGCCTGCAGAAGAGGAGGCTCAGAGGTGACCTTGTTACCTGAAAGGAGGTTGTAGCCAGGTGGTGATTGGTCTGGTCTCCCATGCAACCAGTGACAGAACAGAAGGACACACAAGCTGTGTCAGGGCAGGTTTAGGTTGGATGTTAGGAAGAAGTTCTTCACAGAAAGAGTGATTGGCATTGGGCTGCCCAGGGAGGTGGTGGAGTTATCATCCTTGGAGGTGTTTAAGAGGAGGCTGGATGAGGCACTTAGTGCCATGGTTTAGTTAACTAGAAGGTGTTAGGTAATAGGTTGGACTTGATGATCTCGAAGGCATTTTCCAACCTGCTTAATTCTGTGATTCTCTAAAAATATCTATCTGGTGAACAGCCATTCAATGTAAGAGGCAAAGACAGCCTAGTCGATTGGCTAGGGCTGGGTGATATACTGGTCTGGATGAACTTGGAGGTCTCTTCCAACCTGGTTGATTCTATGATTCTATGATTCCATGTGCCTGCATAGTCACTCGAGGCATGAAGCTTTGAATTCATTGGCCAAAACAATGATGCTAGTGCCTCTTGACCAGTTTCACTTTCAAAACCATGTATTTAATGGGGGGATGATTTAGAAGCCAGGCCTTTCAGCGCTGACTCTCCACCCAAGGAGCACCCAATCTGTGGGTCGTTTGATCTGGGAGCCATGGCTGACATGTGTTTGCAGTTTGCAGCAGCAGCTTAGCAGCAAGCCCAGCCTGCCTCTCTCTCTGCCCGGAATATTTTGTATTTTTACTGCTGGGATCATAATAATGGGTTTTGAAGTGTCTTTATAGAGGAAACATACTCAGGGAACCAGTGGGTTGTGAGTATATGTGCCTGAGGTGTAGTTTCGGATTTTTCCTGGTTTGCTTCCCTATTTTCCAAGTTCTGATTCTTTAAACTGATGAATTCTGTATTAATAAATACCCTTTGTGCAACTACTTCCTGATGACTGAGAATCCAAAAGAGTCTTAGGGAATTTCCCCGAACTTTAAAATAGTAATAGTAAAAATTAATATTCATACCAAAATTAATACCCACAATCCACATTAGATTATTAATATCCATAACAACCCTCTAGCCTAATTCTACATTATAAACATAGAATAGGAAGATTCCAGAGACATTGAACAGAAAAAAAAAAAGTACAAGGTAAATAAAATGAGATATTGGATACAAAAGAAAAATAATAGGTAGGTCTATATCATTCTGTGGGATTGTTAATTAGTATATAGTGTGCCACACAAGCTGTTCTTTCTCCTTTTTGCTTCTTCTGTCTGCCATTCTGCTTTGCCTTACTCCCCTATCTCTTTCCTGACCATATTGTGTCTGAGAGCTCCTGGAGGGCGAGAGGAAGGGAGCCCCTTTTGGGTTTGTCCAGGGCAGGGGGGGAGGGGAGTCCTTGTGCTATTTACTGGTTTGTAAATATTTGTAAATATATGTCAATGCATTTTGTGCATATACATTGCACTTTATGCTTTTGGGTTTTAGCTTGATTGTAAATACAGCTTCGTTTTACTTCCAAACCTCCTGAGCTAGTCCAGTGATTTTATTTTGGGGGTCATTTCAATCCATTGCAGACCTAAATCACAAAGAGGGTAGGATGCTGGTAACAGATCTGCTCAAGCTATTCCTCCTCTTTTCTAAATGTATGGATATCCAGGGATAAAGCTTTTGAGTAGGGACATGAGCCCATGACTTGCACCCTTTGCCGAGTGCCCTGAACTCAATGAATGCAGGTCCCACTGGTGCCTTTCTGCAGCCACAGTGCTGTGCTGCTCCACAGCTCTCATTACCATTTTTCGCAGGTGACAGAAGCAATTTTTGCATCTGTACTTAATTTTAAAATCTGATCTATCTATCTATCTATCTATCTACCTACCTATCTATCCTCTCTCTCTCTCTCTCTCTCTC
>VWYK01111717.1:22092-35270 GCA_013399775.1 Semnornis frantzii | reverse complement strand
TATACAGATCTATATAAATACACAAACTGTCAATTTTCCTTACTGGGCCATTCAGGCAGAGTAAATATGTATAACCCTCTAAGCAGCTACTTCACTGTCACGACATCAAGGCAGACCACAAATAAATGGTCTTCCTCAAAAGATTTGCTGTTTTTTCCTACTCCAAAGTTATTTGCTATTAAATGTTTACTGTGTTTTAAGCAACTGTGCAGAGAACAATGAACCGCAGGACAGAGACTCTATAAATTGAACCTTAAACACGAGCTGCTAAAGGCCTGCAGAGTTTAGCCTTAGAGGCACAATAGGTGTGAAAGCTCATGGAATACAGTCTCAGTGAATTTGCTGCCAAGTTCCCAAATGACTTAGCTCCTTCAAATGCTTTGCTCTCTTCTTCCATAGTTTTATATGGAAACTGCCTAATTATGTAGTGTTTCTGCTTCCATCTATGCTTTGCGCTTTTTTATATGTTTCAGGCATGAAAAGACATGCTTTCTATTAGCAAAAAAGATGATTATGGTTAGAATGTGTTTGCAGGCCTTTGACTTTTCCCCATCAGTTGGTAACTGCAGCTATTAATTCACTTCCGGACATATAATTACTTGCAAAAAAAACCCAGCTTCAAATATTACCTATTGCATTGACATTTTCACTTTATAAGTTATAATATCCAAGAAATGTCGTTATTTGGCTTGCTATTGTAAGCCCCACAACTAATATCAGTCTTCAGAGGTCCAGGTGAGCATTTTCTCTGATTCCCTGAGGCTGTGAGGATCTGATATGGATGTTTTCCTACGCTCACAAAGTCATTCAGAGACCACTTGGATAAGCAGGTATTCACCTATTTATATGTTTGCAGAATCAGGCCCCAGGTCAGGAAATGGCATCAAGTTCAAGCCCATGTGACAGAAATGCATAAAGTCACTGGCTCTTTGTATGCCAAATATTCCTTAACATCTTTGGCCAGAGTAACAAAAAGGGCTCCCTGCTGGTGCAGAATGTAAACCTCAGCAGTAATTAATATTTTTCCTCATGACTTAAAGAAAATGTTCCCCACTAATTTGTTGCCTCTTCCCACACTTGCAGGATGAGAAAGAAGCAGGGTCTCCTGAAGCTTCCCAGGTATCCCCAGACAGCTGGGCCTGGCCTTCTGCACTGTCTCTGTCTTAAGAACTGCTGGGCTTCCAAAACATGGTAAGGGCTTTTGCTTTTCTAGATAGTACAAAACCCCAAACCAATCCAACAATGACAAAACTCCCCAGCATATTACATTCTCCCCTTGCCTCCCTTACACCTTACCAACAAAATGAGAGAGCAGATAAGAGCCTATCAAAGAAGTCTTTGCTTTAGCTATGATGAGGTCCATTTCACTGATATTCCAGTAGTTCTCATGGCTCCTATCCTCCCCATGTCCTCTTTTTCTTCTCCCACACATTTTGCCACTTCTTGCTCTTTACATTTTAGGCCAAGCATTTTTGCCTGCTCTCACAAGCATTTCAATTATCTGAGAAGCTCAGCAAGCAGTGGCAAAATAATAATGGATTTCCACGAGTTACTCCAAATGGACTGTGACTTTGAATTAAGGATCTGCAACAGCTGAGTGCAAGACCTTGCTCTGTTGGATACTGGATTTGACCAAGAGCCATTCCCAGCACATGCTTACAGAAGCATCTCAAAAGCAAAACGCTTTAAGGAAACACTCTTTACACAAGCTGAGTAAACTAAACTCTGCAACATAGGTAGAGGCTGAGCAGAAAGCTAGCAGCATTTTGGGGGAGGTTCCAGCCGACTGGAGATTGGTGAATTTTATGCCTATCTACAAGAAGGGCTGGAAGGATCCAGAGAACTACAGACCCATCAAGCTGACCTCAGTGCAGTGCCAGGGAAGGTAATGGAGCAGATTATCTTGACTGCTGTTATGTAGCATGTACAGGGCAAATAGGTGATCAGGCCTAATCAGCATGGATTCATGAAGGACACATTCTGCTTGACAAACCTCATCTCCTTCTATAACAAGGTGATCCATTTAGTGGATGAGGGAAAGGCTGTGGCTGTTGTTGACCTGGACTTTAGTAAAGCCTTTGACACTGTTTCCCACAGCATTCTCCTGGAGAAACTGGCTGCTCACGGCTTGGATAGGTGAACACTTCACAGGGTTGAAAACTGGCTGGATGACTGGGCCCAAAGAATGGTGGTGAATGGAGCTAAATCCAGTTGGCAGCTGGGTCACCAGTTGCATTCCCCAGGGCTCAGTATTGGGGCCAGTTCTCTTTAATACCTTTCTCAATGATCTGGACAAGGGAATCAAGTGCATCCTCAGTAAGTTTGCAGATGACATTAAATTGGGTAGGAGTGTTCATCTGCTAGAGGATAGGAAAGCTTTGCAAAGGGGTCTAGACAATCTGGATCGATGGGCCAAGGTCAATTATATGAGGTTTAACAAAGCCAAGTGCCAGGTCCTGCACTTGTGTCACAGCAGCTCCAAGCTACAGGCTTGGGGCAGATTTTTCTGGAAAGATGCCTAGCAGAAAGGGACTTGAGGGCTCTGTCAGTGTGTTCACGTGGCCAAGAAAGCCAACAGCATTCTGACCTGCGCTAGGAATAGTGAGGCCAGCAGGAGCAGGGAAGTGATCGTGACTCTGTACTCAGTGCTGGAGAGGCGATGCCTCAGGTACAGTGTTCAGTTTCAAGCCCCTCGCTTTAAGGAGATTGAGAGGCTGGAGTGTGTCCAGAGAAGGGCAACAAAGCTGATGATGGGTTTGGAGAAAAAGTCCTCTAAGGAATGGCTCAGGGAGCTGGGATTTCTTAGTCTGGAGGAGACGAGGCTGAGGGGTCACCTTGTTGCTCTCCACAATTACCTGAAAGGAGGTTGTAGTGGGGTGGGTGTTGGTCTCTTCCCCTTAGTATCAACTGATAGAATGAGAGGAAATGGCTTCAAGTTGCACCAGGGGAGGTTTATATTAGATTTTAGGAAAAACTCTTCACTGAAAAGAGTGGTGAGGGATTGGAATAGGCTGCTGATGGAGGTGGTGGAGTCGCTGTCTGCAGAGGTGCTAAAAAATGTGCAGACATGGCACTTTTGGACATGGTTTAATAGCCATGGTGGTGTTATGTTGACAGTTTGACTCAATGATCTATCTTAGAGGTCCTTTCCAACTGGAACAGTTCTATGATTCTGTGATTTCCCAGCTCGAACACTGTTGTCCCCAGCCCCAACACTTGCCCAGCTTTAGAAAGACTTAAAGTACGCAGATGGAGTGACTAATGAAGATTTTGACAGATCTTCCCTCTCAGGAGAGAATGACTAAGTTGGGCTGCCAGGCCCTGCAGGAAGAGAAAGGAGGAAGAGATTTTCCTGGTTGTCATCTCTCTGTAATGATCCTCAGTCCCCATCAATCTAAGCCACCAAGATAATCTCTTCTCCAGTGTCAGGATCCCCAGATGGTCATGGCCATAGCTGTCAAGCCAGTCTTGTCAGATAGTCACAGTTAAAATCATAGCCTCTCTTTAACTTGGTCTGGTACAACTCATACTTCATGGCCTGTAGGAGTTCCTCCCTGAAGAGGTAAGAAATATATCCCTTACCCCATAGCAGTTTATTACAGAACTCCTATGGGGTGTCCTCCATCCTCCAAAGCATGTGGGCTACCATCAGACAGAAGGTGCTGGTGGTTATTAGCATATTTCTGGCCTGTCCATTGAGCCCATTAGTATTATTTACAACTTTTCACTCAGCACTATTGATTTTCAGTGGGCTCTCATCTCACACCTCAGTAAAATGGGATGATCTCTTCTCAGACATCAGACCCTGGAGTCAGGATTATGTCTGGGCACAGGCCACCCCATCAAAAGCCATCCCAAGATGCAGCTGCTCCTAACTAACCACAAACCAACATGTCAGCATGTTACCTCTGTCCCACTGCCCAGCCAGACCTCTCTTCTCCACCAATATGCCAGCTGAGTGGGCAGAGGTTGAGCAATGCAGGACAGTCACACTCTCTTTTTTTCTTGGTTTGGCATGATGATGTTATTTTCAGGAGCAGCAGGAAGACCTGTGGAGAACCTGTGGCTTCTGAGAGACACAATCTCCATTTTTTTGTTCTGGTTTGCGTATGTGCCTGTGTGGTAATCCACAGTGTGGCAACTAGAGAGCTGATTTGAGTAGTGGGAAGACTTTTTGTCTCATGACACTTGAAGTTCACAATTGAGTCAGTACTAGGTGTGTACTGGATACAAGGGAACTCCTTCCTTCATCACCCAGCAAACTGGCTTGCCTCGCAAGGAAAGATTCCTACCATTTATCGCAACCTTCATCTTAGCAATGAATTTATCTTGCCAGTCATCCCCTTTGTAGTATGCACTGGCTAACATCTCTGCAATTCTGGCGCTCAGCAGTGGTATGGTTGGAGATAACAGAGCATGGCCACAATCTCTTGTGGTTCCAAACCTTTAGCCTCCTGAGTCTCCAGCATGGGATCTTCCTGCCTTGCTGTGTGTTGAAATGAGGTTGCCCTCTGGAAACCACCTCAGGGTTTTCTTTTTCTCACCATGTGCAGTAGAACTATTTTCACAGAATCACAGAGCCACAGAATGGTAGAGGCTGGAAGGGACCTCCAGAGATCATCTAGTCTGACCTCTCTGCTGGTGCAGGTTCGCTTAGATCAGGTTGCACAGGAAAGTATGCAGGCAGGTTTTGAATGTCTCCAAGAAGGAGAGTGCACAACCTCTCTGGTCAGCCTGCTCCAGTGATCTGTCACTCTCAAAGTAAAGAACTTTTTCCTTAAGTTCAAGTGAAACCTCCTGTTTCTAGTTTGTACCCACTGCTCCCCACTGTATGTGTTTCCTTCCACCATATTGGATCTCTCATGGATGCAGGGAAGGAAAGATTTGCCTCTCAGCCATGAAACCAGGTTTGCTTTGGTTGTAGACTTTTCTCACTAAAAACAGAGCCAGGAAATTTGTTTTGGACTATTGAGTTCAGCTTCTCCACACAAGATTTTCAGCCACTCATATCAGCTAGGATTGGAGAGATGGGTGAGAGGGGAGACTATTGCCTGAATAGACCTGGGGCTCTTTAGTCTGGGGAGGAGAAAACTAAAAGGAGATCTCATCAATGTCTATAAATATCTGAGGGGTGGGTGTCAAGTGGATGGGGCCAATCTCTTTTTGGTGGTGTGCAGCAATTGGACAAGGAGCAATGGCTACAAACTGGAATATAGAAGTTTCACCTCAACACGAGGAGAAACTTCTTTACAGTGAGGGTGACAGAGCTCTGGAGCGGGCTGCCCAGAGGGGTTGTGGAATCTCCTTCTCTGGAGACTTTCAAAATCCACCTGGGTGTGTTCCTGTGTGGACTACCCTAGGTGATCCTGCTTGGCAGAGAGGTTGGACTCGATGATCTCTAGAGGTCCTTTCAAACTTCTAATGTTCTGTGATTCTGTGAATAGGTCCCCTGGAATGCCCCCAACATAAGGTATATGAAAAATCTGTATGAAAGCCAAGTGAAAGGCAGACGCAAAGACATGTTGGCCTGTGTTGTGGTCATCTGTGAGGTCCTTTGCCAGGATAGAAAGACTAGGAAAAAGGGAAGGGCAGATATGAAATGGGTTTGGCAACCATCACCAGCTTAACCAAAAGGGACAGTTAATAATGTGTAGAAGTGACTCAGAGTTTGATGTTGTCTTTTAATTTAGGATTAATGCATGTATAAATTACATGGCACATTTGCAGGAGGTGTACTCATAGAAAATTGTTTATATTTGGTGTCAAGACAAAAATCACAACACACAAAGGTCTTAAATGCAAGTTCAACAAAATAATTCACCTGCAGAAATGAGAACAGGAAGTTGATCAGTGTGTAAAGGATGACTCACGTGAGTTGCCTTAAATTTAGCAAAGTAAATCCCATAACAATAGCTGTTTTTGACTAGGGCAGCTGAAGGCTTCAGCTCTTGAGAAATCAGTGGTCTCCTGCACAGAAAGAACATGTAAGTAGTCCCCAGTGGGAATTCTGGAAGGTAAGATTTGTCCATGTTTACACACCTCCCTGGTTTGATGTTTCCTCGGTCTCCTTGCAGAAGATGGAACCGCACAAAGCAAGCTCTTCAGTGGGCTGTTTCCCAGTATCACAGGACTGGTGTATTACCCCAAGGTGCTCAGGATACGAGAGGGAAACCAGAGTGCCCAGGAAGCCTTTTAATTCTTCACAACCGTCAACATTGCTGTTTTACTTGCAGTATCCTCCTTTCCTCAGGGAAAACTGCTGCTTGTTTTTCTTTTACCATTGGATGTGAGAGCAGGCCTGTTATTGTTGGTACTCTCTTCCCATGGAAGCATTTGTCTAAGTTTGCTAGATTGTAGTCAAGTCTGAATTTTTTAAGGAAAAACCTGAGACTTTTCTCCTAAAGTCTCCTGTGTTTTATGTGAGCAGAAATCTCTCTGTTCCAGTATGTTTTCCATCATTGGGCCTTCAAGACTCCTTCTTTACCTGGTACTTTGTACACAACTCTTCCCTCTTTTCAGCTATAAAGTGAATGCACCAAAAAGAAAATAAAAGTCACTGCCTCCCTGTAAAACAAAATTATATAGTAAATTAGCAAAAGCAGAGAACAAGGCAGAGATAAATAACTGCTCTTCCCCTGCCTTTATGAGAGACGAGTCCATACATAAACTCAGTATCTCAAATGGAAGCAGAAAGGTGAGCTGTGAGGCACAGATGTCTGGAGGGTTTCAGTTTGTCCAGGTGCTTCTGTGATGTTTCCCATACACTCACAGGTTCAGTCTTACCCAGCTGCCTGAGACCCAGGCTGCTGTGACCACTTGAGGGTCTCAGGGGGTGCCTTCTCCAGGGATGCAGAGTTACAGATTACACAGGCAATTGTTGGGTCAGTGACAGGACTGAAATCTGTCCTAAAGCCTGAGCAGCCTTTAGACAATGCCACAAGCTAAGCAGGGGTAGAAAGTATTTCCTTATCCTGCTGATTCGCAAACTGGAATCTTGCTCTGCCAAATGGTGTCCAAGACCTACCTTTCTACTTCTGCTATTCCCTCAGGAAGCCTTGTACTTTCCTTTGATTCTAATTTTTACAAATATTTCTCCTGAAACCAGCCTTCTGAAGTGGATGTGATCCAAATAAAACCCAAACTCTGAACCATCAGGATTTCACCCATCTCAGGGGGCTCTTAGGCCCTTTCTGTGCTAAGCGCTGTGTTTCTGAGGCCATCTCATCAGCCTGTAATGCTAAAAGCTCACAAAGAGGGAATCAGACCAGCTCATGTTTTGCATCCCACCATGGCTTTGTCATGACATATATTGCTCCCCGCCTGTCTACACCATTGCGAATGTGAAGAAGATCTTCCAAACCTTTTTGTGAAATTACACATCCTCTTGGCTTCCCTGCTCAGTTTCCCTGCCTAGTGCCAAAGAACAAGTGTTCCTGGGGCTTTTTCTTGGAGGAACCTTTGGCATGAAGCAGGAGTCTTCAGATTAAAATTTTTACATAAAACTACAAAATCTCACTTTGATTCAACCCCTTGCCCCTTTTCAAAGTCAGGGTAAAGCTTTCACTTTGACATTGGCTGTCTAGAGGCTGGTGGTGCAGCTGTTTATGTACCTACTTACTTTCAAACCGCTCTGGAGCAAAATGCTGACAGTTCTTTTTCACAGCTCTTGGATCACAATCTCTAAAGGTAAAAACACCTAGTAGAGAGGCCCCTGATCCCTGTGGGTCTGGTAGAAGATGTGCAGTGATTGAAAGAATAGTAACATGTGTCAGGTGTACACAAGTGAGGAGGTAGCAAAGGAACTTAATGAAGAAACAAATCCTAACAAGTACGGGGTACTAATTTTAAGAAGTAATTCATATATTACTTATTGCTTAAGGGCAAAGTTTGTACTACCTAACATACTTTCCCAAGCCCGCAATGCATGGCCTTTGCAGAACAGTACACAGGTACTTTTTAACACTTTCCATGTCCAGAGAGACGTCTCTGCTATAACCTGTGCCACATGTGATATTCATGAGGCAAGAGTATGATTTCAGGAATCTGTTTTAGTGTTGTAAAGGAGATCCATGATGAGAACCACTCATGCTCTCCCTCTCTGAAGGGTCCAGACTGTCATGACTACTGTGCTGAGCAGGGAGGTGGAGGAGATGTCCATTAACCCCTTCATTAAATGCTGAGATGGCAGTCACAAGTCAGGGTGTGTCCAGAAGAGCCGGATGAGCAACTTTTGCTCAGCAGAAATCCCATTTGAATCCCACAGGACTGTGGATAGTACCAGCAGCAACAACACTGAGCTTTGGTGCAGCTTCCCATTTCTGGAGCTTGGAGAAGCCCATGGTGATTAACCAGCCAAATCTGCCATCTGGGAAGCAGAAATTTCCATTTTAGAGGTAAGGAATGCCAGAGCATGGAGAAGGCATACTGAGTGCCCTATCATCAAGCAACTGTGCAGCACAGGCTCACCAACTGGCTTGTGACCTCCAAATCTGAGGTTATCTTCTCCACAGGACCATCCAGACTTGGTCACTCTTTCCTTTTCTTTGTTCCTTAACTAGGAAAAAAAAAAGATTATTAGTTCTGCCATTGTCCTAACCTGAGCCTTGTGGTTGCAGAAGACCACAGTGGAGTTTATCCAATCTGACTGACAGGTACAGCATAACACCTCCTGAAAATCAGGCATGGAAAAGCAATGTTGCAGGATGCAGAGGGGACCAGGAGTGGGAGAGGCAAGCCAGCCCCTAGGAGGAGCTTTCCTCACGGCAGCATGCAGATATGATAATAGATGTTGACAGTCTACTAAACTTGTTGTTTCTATCACCTTCTTCCCTATCTCTTACCAGGATACCAGGAGGATAGATGATATCATAAGCCTCCCCAAAAAGTTTGGTAGATGGTCACTAAGCTGCTCTGCTCAAAGCCATAGCCACCAGAATAGCCAAAGTCTTGCTTTCTCATACAAGGACTTCTTACCATTTATTCCAACCTTCATCTTAGCAATGAATTTATCTTGCCAGTCATCCCCTTTGTAGTATGCACTGGCTAACATCTCTGCAATTCTGGCACTCAGCAGTGGTATGGTTGGAGATAACAGAGCATGGCCACAATCTCTTGTGGTTCCAAACCTTTAGCCTCCTGAGTCTCCTTCCAGCATGGGATCTTCCTGCCTTGCTGTGCGTTGAAATGAGGTTGCCCTCTGGAAACCACCTCAGGGTTTTCTTTTTCTCACCATGTGCAGTAGAACTATTTTCACAGAATCACAGAGCCACAGAATGGTAGAGGCTGGAAGGGACCTCCAGAGATCATCTAGTCTGACCTCTCTGCTGATGCAGGTTCACTTAGATCAGGTTGCACAGGAAAGCATCCAGGCAGGTTTTGAATGTCTCCAAGAAGGTCCTTACCAAAGGGTCCTGAGGAAGAGCTGTTCCTTGGCCTAATGGGCTCTTTGTGCAGGTGAATGGTGTTTAGGGCTGGTCACCTGTATACAGGTTGTCTGGTAATACTTCCACTCAACAGTCTGTACCCAGAGCCCAGCCATCCCCTGTGGATCATAGCTTAAAAGACATCCTGTAAGAGGAAACTCTGGGAAAGAATTAGTGAATGTTTCCTGGAGAACAGTAAAAATATGGAAATTTTTATGAAACTGGACGTCCAACATCCCTGATTCATCACAATCCCAGTTCTTTTTTGATGTCCTCACCAACAACCTCCTTCAGCATAAGAAGAAGCTAAACATATGGGAGAGGAAAGCAACAAGCATCTTAAAAATCAGACTACCAACCAAACCAGAAGGCAAATAAGATACACAATAGAACTGTCAGTGCGCAAAAGAGAAAGCGTTACATTTTCTCCCAAACACCAGTGCATATTTCAAATAACGTTGAGTTTCCATTTTCAGTCCTTTTCTTTCTTCCCAATTTTCCTCCTCTAAATTTAGTTTTGGTAAACATTTCTTCCTGTTGCTTAGATAACCATATCTGATTGCAGAGGCTTGAAGCATAACTGATGATGCAAGACTACCTGAGGGATACTGGAGCGCACACGCCACAGGGGTGTGGACATAAACCCCTGAAGTATGCCAGCAGTATGACCAGAGTTGTTTTACCTGTAGGTTAAGTCAAGATAAGAACTTGCTTGCCTGCTCCACAGGGATTAGACCAAAATGAATCCCTTGTGGTTGTTAAAAAGCCACCAGGACTGTTGGGTTGAGATGGGGCATAGTCTGCACCAACCTCTTCTGATATAAAACCTGCCAGTAGTGCCCTATCCTGATGGTGTTGCCCTAGCCAAAAGAGCAGGAGGAGAGGGTCAGCTCTATTAGCCAGGACGGAGGCTTTTGTGGGCTGGCTTTTTGCCAGCTCAGGGCTGGTACCACTACAGCAGATCCTCCTGTATCTAACTCATGGGCACCTCTGCTTTTGTTGTCAGGCTTCAAAGTCAACCAAAGTACAAGGTTCTTGATGGCTACTGGGGTGGCATTTATAAAGCAAAGGTGAAGGTGGGTAGATTCAGACTGAGGAAGTTCTTCAACATGAGAGTGGTGAGAGCCTGGAATGGGTTGCCCAGGGGGATGGTTGAGACCCCATCCCTGGAGGTGTTTAGGGCCAGGCTGGATGAGGCTCTAGCTAGCCTGATCTAGGGTAGGGTGTCACTACTCATAGCAGGGGGGTTGGAACTAGATGATGCTTGTGGTCCTTTCCAACCCTGACTGATCCTATGATTCTATGTGGTGGCAGGCAGTGGGCACAGCGGCTGCCCGGCCAGTACCAGCCAGCCCTTCAGGGGCTTTTACATAAAGGCAGCTGACCATGTCTGTTCAGAACACAGGCAGTGGAGGCACAGGAAGAGCAATGACTAATGGCCCCAGACTGGTCTGGTTAGTGCCAGGGTGGCTTTGCTACATGCTGGGGCCCTGCAGCACCACTGCATGGGAGAGAAGAGCCACTTCTTGCTGGAGCAGAGGGCAGGATGACAAAAGCCTCCTCTCCCTCAGAGATGCAGAGAGAGAGTCTTCCCTCCTCTTCACACATGGGCAGGGATTAGGTTTTGCATAGGAAAGAAATAACTAAAAAATACTAGTGCAGCGTGAGAACTGCCACTTCTTCCTGCATTGCACCTCCACACAGAACCATACCAAAATTGTTTACAAATGTCAAGCAAAGGCTGTCCAATGCTGTTTGTGTGCTTGTAGGGGTATTGCAAGTGTTGGCTGATGATCCATCCTCTCCTCAAAGAGCAAGGGCTGCTTGGGTTCACCCATGCATAGAGTCATGAAAATCTTTGCAAACAACAAAAGGGATCAGAAGATGTCAAATCAAAACCATCTCCCACGGTACATTTATCATCCTGCAGACTGTGAATAAAAGAAATAAAAAGTAATTTTAAAGTAGGCAGCTGCTCTAATGAAAAACAACAACAATGAAGGTTATTTATAATAACAACTCATACAACTTCTACACCAGGATCCTGGTTGTTTGATGGCCCTGAGCTGGCAGTACCAGAGAGGTCCAAGAGAGGTGCCAAGGTGTGTGCACCTGCTTTCTGACCTTACAGCTCCTCCAGAACCTTGGGAAGGGTCCATCCTGTCTCACAACTGGAGCATGGAGATGCACTGGTGGGGAGCATCCTTCAGTATATAGTTTGCAAGTCTCAGAGGCTCAGACATTAAAGGGAACTCCCAGTTAAATGCTACAGCCATAGACACGTTGCTTTTAACACTTTAGAACTGTCTAATGCTTAATTCCTCTGTTCACCTCTACCTTCAACATCTGTCAGTATAATGACATTGTGTGTTTAAGCTTTCCTTGCTATCAGCTGGGACAGGAACTGTAGCTTTCTGCACGTGTGTGCTCACACCACTAACCCATACTATTTCACCTCTCCTCCATCAGCATTACAACATCATGGATCACTCTTGTTTTCCTTCAGACTTTTGGACCCATTTTTAATGCTGAAATTCTTCCTGGTGAGGCCATTGCTTGGGCTATGTAGAAGACTGCAAAAAGCATCTGCTGCCAGCAGTGTCAGAGAGAATTGCAAGGCTTACCTGCAGGAAAAGGGCAAGGGAGCATTGCTCCAAATGGATACATGCAGTTAGGGAGTGATTTTTTTTTTCCCTGCAAACGTGGGCTGAGGCCTTGGCTGTAGCTTGCAGCTGGTGGGGAGCACACAACCCCTAGCTTGGGGAGGGACGGGGAGTGGAGGGTGACTCATGGCCCAGCCCAGGCTTCCCTCCGTGCTGGCCACAAGTGCCCATCAGCAGATTTCAGGGAGGAGGAGGACAAAGCCACCTATCATCCACTCCCTGCCCTCCACCCATTTGCTCTCTTCTCCTTTAGACAGGGTTGAAAATAGGTGTGCAAGAACAAGTTGATTGGATAGGGCTCAGAGATAGGTTGGATTTGATGATCTTGGAGGTCTCTTTCAACCTGTTTGATTCTATGGTTCTAAGGGCAATAGGGGCAGGCAGCCTGCGTGAGAGTCCATGTGCCCCAGAGTTTGGCTGGGATCACCACTGAGCTTGATGTAGGTTGCCCTGGTATGGCAACGAATCAGTTTGAGAAGAGCTGGGAGATGACAAGTGTTATCTCCACTCCTTTAACACAAAAGTGAGCATCTATTTGGTGTGATTTAATATGCACCAAGATATTTGAAAGAATTCACTGGAGTGCTGGGTTCTTGTCTGAACATTGTACTTGCAGACTCAGACACAGTGAGGAGCATTCAAGGAGCAGAAGAGTTAGGACAAATACAGACCAAAGGATTCAAAAGGAAAAAAAAACTGAGGAACTTGGCTCATCTAGTCCAAGAAAAGAATATTAGGAACAATTAAAACCTCTTTGAGGAGATGACAGTGTTACATGACCTGCAGAGACAAAGACATGAAGAAATCAGTTTTCTCTCTGCAACAAAGACTGTTTTGACTGGCTAGTAGGGAACAGTTCCAAGATGTACAGAGTGCGGAGTGTGTGAAGAGGCTCAGAATCTCTGTCTAGAGAGATTTTTCAGGAATCCTTGTGCAAAATTCCCTGCACTGAGAGTGTTTGCAGTTTGGGGTGCAGCAGGGCTCCTTGGCAGGCAAGGAGTGTCTCAGCACAGAGAGGGGACCCAGCAGTCTTGCTCGGCCCCTTCCTGGTTAGCATTTCATCACCTGAACCATGGCATTAAGTATTCTTGGC
>VWYK01111717.1:0-17017 GCA_013399775.1 Semnornis frantzii | reverse complement strand
TTCAGGCTGAAGACCCCCAACTCTTGTAGCCAGTCCTCATAGCAGAGCTGCTCCAGCCCTCTGATCATCTTTGTGGCCCTCCTCTGGACCCACTCCAACAGTTCCATGTCCTTCCTGTGCTGGGGGCTCCGGAACTGCACACAGTACTCCAGATGGGGTCTGACAAGAGGAGATTAAAGAGTCAGAATCCCCTCCCTTGCCCTGCTTGCCACATTGCTCTTGATGCAGCCCAGGACTCAGTTGCTGTCTGGGCTGCATGCACACACTGCAGGTTCTTGTTGAGCTTTTCATCAACCCAGACCCCCAGGTCCTTTTTCTCTGGGCTGCTCTCAGCCATTCACCACCCAGCCTGGAGTTGTGCTTGGGATTGTGCCTACCCAGGTGCAGGACCTTACAATTGGCCTTGTTCAATATCATGAGATTGGCTTGGGCACACCTCTCCAGCCTGTCCAGGTCCCTCTGGATGGTTCCCTGCCCTCTATCAAGTCGCCTGTGCCACACAGCTTGGCGTCATCTGCAAACTTGCTGAGGGTGCACTGATTCCTCTGTCCATGTCACTGACAAAGATGTTAAACAGCACTGACCCAGCACTGATGCCCTGAGGGATGCCACTTGTCATTGGTCTCCAGGTGGACATTGTGCCCTTGATCACCACTCTGCATGTGACCATCCAGACAAAGAAGAACAGGTGTCATGGATTTGCTAAACAGTTTTCTCCAGGGGAAACTGCATGATTTACCACAAAAAAAAACCATGTAAAAATGTTTTTCAATAGTTCAAGTCACAAAAAAAACCAAAAACCAAGGATGCCCTGAGGAAACCATTTTTTGAAGGAAGGTATTTGTTGAATAGGCCTGAAAAAAGAAAAAAAAAACCAGCAAAAAACATATTCCATGGCTGGTGAATATAAAGAAAGAATATGAATTGAGAGCTGGAGAGTATAGAGGCTCAGAGAAGCTGCACCAGCAAGAGTGACAAAAACGAGGGCAGCGTGCAGAATCTACCACATGTGCTGCCCATGATGGGGGTCTCTGCTGCCCAGGGAGGATGTGAGGAGTTGAAAAGGCAACCAACAAGAGCTGGGGTGATGGAAAGGATACCCTGGGAGCCTAAAAAGGGGACATGATGTCCTCCATTACAGGGACCGTGCTTGCCACCAGGGTCCTCCTTCTACTGCCTTGTACCTTCCAGATCCAAATAAGAAAACTGTGGCATATAAAAATATTCTTCCACAAATAACTTTGTTTTAAGGCTCACCAATGATCTCAGTGGGCACCAAGCTGACAGATAAATACTGAGTCAGGCATAAAACAGGGAGCAGTTTCATCTTGGAACACATAATGAGATTAAATCGGAGAAGGCAAACATCACTGTCAACGGAACAGATTAGGAAAAGGCTGCATTTGGATCTCCACCACCAGCAGTACCTGGCACTCTCCTGGGAGAAATGTGAGTCAGAGGAGCTGCTGTCAGTGGGCAACTGGGCTGTGCCTGGGCAACTGAAATATGCTGCTAGGGAATAACTGGCACGGGCCCATTGGATACCAACCATGAGATATCAGCAGGGCCCAGATAGCCAGAAGCTGGTGTCTGGATTCCATCTACTGAGCAGGGGGGGAAAAAAAAATCATTGTCACTACAAACGCTATTTGCCTATATAGGCTGTAGTGGGAAGTTGGTACAACAACTGGAAAGCAATTAATCCTCAGGTATAGCTCTGAAATTAAAGATGATCCTCTCAGCAGCTGAGACACATCAATAATAAAGGAAAGAATCATCAGAAGAGATTAATGTGGAATAGTAAATAGTGAATGCCCAATTCAAAGGAAGGCTTAAAAAAAATAAAGGAATATAACACAGTACAATACATAATCATATGGATACAAGAGCTTGGAAATCACAGAAAGGATCATATATTTTTTTTAAAAGGGGCTGGAAAATACAAAGTCTTGCTTGCCTCAGAGAAACTTCTTGAAGAAATGCACCCAAAAAAGAGGAGCTGTGAGAAGCAACCAAAGTAAGGCAATTCCAATATTGTCACTGGAAGTGCTACTGAAAGTAAAACAGCTATAGACTTAATGGTAAACAAAACTAGTCTTCTGTGGTAGCTGAGCTTTAATTCCATTCTTGTCTTTGTGCTTTCCTACTATAAACAAAGTCAATCATATATTTTTCTAGAAGTCTCTCAACATTGCTTTAATTAGGCAGCTTCCAAATTGCCTCTGGTGTTTATGCTATATTACCCATAAATAATGACCATGATTATGTTCAAGCCCTTCTTGTAGGCTCTAGCATGCAGTGGTGATCACTGCTGCCTTTCAATACAGGTTTCTGAGCCTTTGATATGATCACCTGAAGTAAGTCTTGCAACTACATATGTCTTGGCAAAGAAGCTACATGGTGCTGATAAACGTTTGTGTCATGGCAAGTTCTCAAACTTTCCTCACAATGAAGTAATGCCATCAGATAGCTGGCAACTGGCAGGAACCTGCATCAGGGCAAACTGGAAAAGCTGCAGTAGGGATGATAGAGCAGAGTGCCTGGGCCCGCATAGCACTAAGGCAGAGGGGACCTCACTTAGCTTTTGCAGGTAAACTATCTTGGAAACAAAAAATTTTACAGGGGAATAGTCCACGCTTGTCAGCCTGGAAGATGAACGAAGATGAGCTGTTAACATCATTCTCCAGATATTAAACAGGCTGTGGTTGGGCTTCTTAGGAGCTGGGCAAACTGGTCTGTGTAAATGTTACAACCAAAACTCCCTTGCTACAGAATCAGGGCAGCAGGCCAGGTTGCCAACACACACTGACCTGGCCTGAGAAATGGAACAAAACCCGGGATGATGAGTAAGGCTACCCACATTGCTACTTACTGGGCTGCATCAGCATGGCCAGGAGCTGCATGTCAAAGAAAAGGTCTGTAGACATTTGAGAAGCTCATGAACAGGTTACAGCAGAGATGGCAGCTGGAAATTGCACTTTCTTTTGCTTTGCATGCACATGGGGACAGGACTGCTAATGGGATGGACATGGCAATAATTGCCTGAGGCTACAGTCTGCGACTGCTGTCTGGACAGTTGTCATGGGAAGTTTTATGGCAGCAAGTGAGATGAGTTGGTTGGGCAGCACTCTCCCAGGGCACTACTCTGCAGTGGAGTCTGGGCTGTACTTTTTATAGAAAGAACCTTGCAACCAAAAACTATATTCAGAGACAGTGAGCACTGTTTCCACAGTGTAGCAGGGCAGTACTATCAAGTTTTACTGATGATTAAATATGATTGCCTTAATCCCTGCCTAATGATTTTCCTTATAACAAGCCATTCAGATGTTAAGATCGGATTAAAACAGAAGCTCAGGTTATTACTTAAGGAAGTATGGTTTTGTTTGTAGTAATAGAAAAAATACTTGCATCATGTTAGAAAATTTATATATTATTCTCTGCTGTCATATTTGTATTTTTAATAGGTTTTGTTTTGTAATTAGCAGACTAGAGAAGTATGATGTCTCTTTCAGCAACTGAAACTATATTTAGACTTAAAAAAAATCCACCGGATTTCTGTAATCACCCTTACTAGTGGTCTGGTTTGAGTTAGAACAAGTTCTATTCAGTGATTTTACTTTTCAGCTCAGTCTCTTCTAAGTAACTGCAGTTTCTGAAATTAACAGCATGTTTTTGCAAACAATGTCTGCTCCTAGTAGTGACAATGATCCATATTTCTAGTTTGTACCAAGGATTGGTATGCAGATTAAGGTCACTGCTAAATCTTGTGTACTACATTAGGGGTATAAAAGGCTGCACCTGCAGGAAGGAACAGACAGAACAGATGACCCCAAACTCACCAAAGATCTATTCCATCCTGTATATGTCATGTTTGGTATAAGGGTGAGGCATCACGAGGGTCAAGCTTTCTTCATCAATGGCCAGCATCAGAGGACAATATCCACTATGCCTCTGATCCCAAACCTGGGATGTGTTCCTGAATCCAGGTCCAGACTCCAGCTCCTGAATCTGATTCCTGTCTGCTGGTGAGCCCAGTCTCTGACTTGCCCAGTGCCTGCCACATCATCACCAATGTGACTGACATTATGGAGGTTTGGTATTAGCTTTGTATGTGTCTGTATGTATTTTATTATTATTGTCATTAAAGTAGGTGTGGAGGTTTTGTTTGTTGGTTTGGGGTTTTGTTGTTGGGTGGGGTTTTTTTTTTCCTTCTTGTTTTAGTGTGGGTTTATATCGTTTTGTTTTTCCTCAGTTTATCAGTCTCTCTCTTATTCCCTTTCTTTTCCCTTTTGGGAAGAGAGGGGATTTAAAAGAGCATCTATTGCTCACTTAGTGGCTGTCCCAGCCCTAACCTATGACATCTATGCACTAATATAGATTTTGATAGGAGGAGATCAAGTTTGCAATTAATGTTTCTTCCTAAAAAAAAAAAAAAAAAACCAAAAAAAATAATAAAAAAGGGGAAAAGCAAAAAAGCAAAAGCAAATACGAGAAATGTTTCTGGTCTACAGAACTACACAACGTGACTTCATTCTACTCCATAAGCCTCTTTATGATACAGATCAGGCGCAGGCACTGCTTACTGGGTTAAATTGCTTGGTTATGCAATTAGCTATTCCCACTACCCCATACGTTTGAAATGGCATAGTTACATCTTTCCATTACTGCAAGGGTTTGAAATGACACTGATGACTAATATCAGAAAATCTGGTTTTATGGTTGCAAGGTGCTGTGGGATATGGAAAGCTGTGGTCTTACTGGTCTTCCACCTTTGTTCTGGCAGTAATTCCCTTAATTTGTTTTTAACTGCACAGAAATACTTTCTGTATTACTGCTGAGAACTCAGTTGGCAGATTGCACCCCATGAAGTTTTTTAAAGTAGAGTTTAAAAAGAAAACACAAGCACAAGAGTTGCATGTGGGAGCAAACTTGACCAGCAGCTTTGTTACACAAGTGCTGCTGCTGCGTGCAAGAGTGATGCACATATTGTGAACACATCTGTGCTACATGGAAATTACCAACATGGTCACTGAGCTAGCTACTGGAGTGATGCACAAAGCCATGTTAAGCCATTTCCATTAGTAGTGCCAGGCTTAATTTACATATAAATTATTATTGGGCAAGATAAGGGGGAAAAAATACTGAAAAAAAGAAAAAAAATCCTCTTTCAGAAGAACCAGTTACATCAAGTTCTCAGGAACCCCAGAGACACAGTCATCACTTTCTCCCTGGGTTGCTGAAAAATACCTCCATTGTATTCTCTAGGACTATTATCATAGAATCATAGAATGGTAGAGGTTGGAAGGGACCTCCAGAGATCATCGAATCCAACTCCCCTGCCAAAGCAGGATTATCTATTAAAGCTGGCCAAGAACAAGCAACCCATGGCTTCACATGGAAANCCTGGGCAATCAGTTCCAGTGTCTCACCACCTTCACTGTAAAGAACTTCTTCCTAACACCTAGTTTAAATCTCCCCTCTTCCAGTTCAAACCCATTGCCCCTTGTCCTGTCATTACAAGACCTTGTAAATAGTCCCTCCCAGCCCTCCTGTAGCGCCCTTCAGATACTGGAAGGCTTCTACAAGATCTCCTCGAAGTCTTCTCTTCTTCAGGCTGAAAAGCCACAACTCTCTCAGCCTGTCCTCATAGCAGGGGTGCTGCAGCCCTCTGAGCATCTTTGTGGCCACAGAGGCTTTCTGTTAGAAAACATCTACATTTGTTGGACCCTTATGGAGGCCTTCAGCAATACAATAACACTGTAACAGTAGTCATTATCTAGGCTCCAGCTAACCAGATCAAACATCCAGTTTAGAGCCAATATTGCAGCTCTATTTTATAGAATTCTTTAAAAAGGTAAGTTCAGCTTCTGCGCAAAGCTATCATAGAATCATAGAATGGTAAGGTTGGAAGGGACCTCAAGGATCATCTAGTTCCAACCCTCTGCCATAGGCAGGGACACCTCCCACTAGTACAGGTCACTCAAGGCCTTGTCCAAGCTGGCCTTGAACACCTCCAGGGAGGAAGCAGCCACAACCTCCCTGGGCAACCTGTTCCAGTGTCTCACCACCCTCACCGTAAAGAACTTCCTCCTGACATCCAGTCTAAATCTCCCCTCTGCCAGTTTAAAGCCATTGCCTCTTGTCCTGTCATTACAAGACCTTGTAAATAGTCCCTCCACAGCCTTCCTGTAGGCCCCCTTCAGATCCTGGAAGGCTAGTATGAGGTCTCCTCCATGTTTCTCCTACATCCCCATGCAAGTATGGGTTCTTGACCTTTCCATGTCAGACTACAGTTTACTCATACATAAAGGAAAACAAGTTTCTGGATGATTCTGCATCTTACACATCTCCATCTCCTCCAAATACAGGTCTGACATCCAAGTGGCTGGAAGTAGTCTGCATACTCGGGTTCAAGAAGAAACTCATGCATGCTAAGTGCCATTTTATTCCAAGTGAACTTCCACTTCAGTGTTTGGTGTAGGCAACAAAAATTACCAGAGATAGAGAAGGGAAGACCTTGACAGGCTGGTCGAGTGGACAAGAAGGAACTGTATGAAGTTTAACGAGGCCAGGTGTAGAGGTCCTGCACTTGGCAACACATAACCGAGGAATGCACCTCAGACTGAGAGCACCTGGCTTGAGAGGAAGAGGGAGGTCTCAGTGGACAAAAGGCTCAGCATGAGTGAACAGTGTGCTGGAGTGGCAAAGAAAGCTGAGCTGCATTAATAAGGGCATCACAAGCAGGGACGAAAGCATCATTCTCCCACTTTGTTCAGCACTGGTCAGGCCACACCTTAAGTACTGTGCACTGGTTTGGTCCCTGCTACACAAGAAGGATGAGGACAGGCTGAGGATGAGGAAAGGGTCCAGAGAAGGGCCACAGAAATGATCACAGAATTAGAAGACCTGTCATAGAAAGGAAGGCTGAGACAACTGGATTCGTTCAACCTTGAGAACAGAAGGCTTAGGAGAGACCTCATAACCATGTACAAATACATAAAGGGTGGCTATCAAGAGGAGGGAGACTCCCTTTTTACAGAGTCTCATGGACAAGACAAGGTGCGGACTGGAGGCCAGAAACATTTTTTTCCACCACTTGAACTATTAGACATTGGAATAAACTCCATAGGTAGGCAATGGATTCCCTTACATTAGATAGTTTCAAAGCCCAGCATGGCAGAGTCTGGGCCATCTCGTTTAAACTATATTCTTACCCTGAAAGTTTGGACTAGATGACCCTTGAGGTCACTTGCAAATTAGTATTCTATGAATCTATGAATTTATGAAAATGCTGAGGGATGTGCAACCCTAGGGAGCATTTATTTGAATATATGTTAACAAAATAAATCATGCTCTTCTGTAGCAAATTAGAAAACAAAGTGGGTTTATGTGCTTTGAAAGTCCACTGAATTTGTGAAAGCAGTGCCCTTACCAACAGTTCTTGAAATTTGCCCTGCTGTCATAGGAGTGGTGTAGACTTTTCCTCACAACCATTGGACCAGTTTTTGATGAGCTCTATACAAAAACCTGTTAGTCCATCCACAGCATTTGTTCATGACTTCACTTGCAGCTGGATGCAGTTGGAAATATTCTGAGAGCTTTTCACAACCACATACCAGCATGCACAAACTGGAGCTTCACAGCAAATTCTGGGTGTCAAACATGCAAAGTTGCCCTCTTCTGCCTCAGAAGGCCACTCCGGCATCTTATTTTCCCAATTCCTATCAAACTATTGATATGACAGCATTTGATATTTAAATTGTTAACTTTTTTTCTGACCTCCTCTTTATAAAAGAAGTAAGAAGTCTGTGTAGCCACGGCTCTGTACCTTGCAGCATTACACATAGCAGCAGAGCATGTGGACACTCACTCTTCCCAGTGGATAGTTTCATATGGACACAACAAGTAAGGAATCAATTATTTGCTACTGGTGTGCTCCCAGCACATGCTGTAAGTAACCTTTAAGCCTTCGTGAGTATTAATATATGCAGCTAAATCTTTCAAGTTGAATATTGCTTTGGCATGAGTAAATATACATATTCAAATAAACGTACCACACTTAAGCTCCTGTGCCTCTGCTATTCCTTATTATAAAAATCAGTATTTATCATTATTCATATATGAATATTATCTTGTATTTGATGGTCAAGACTATTCCAAATCAAAGTTGTACAACAAAAGGAAAAACTCAGAGGGGTGGTTCTACCTGAAAAATGAACCAGAAGAAATGCCAGTCAATGGATAACTCTCTCTAAGATGCAGCTCCACTTAATTCTGACTAACCTGCTGAATGGAGGAATTCCTTTCTCTTCCTGATATCACAAAAGAATGGGAAGAAATCCTTGGCTACTGGCTTGATAAGAAGTCTTACCAAATTAAATGTGAATCTTCCCCCGGGGTCAGTTTTTGTCTTTGTGCTCACCGTGACTGTTTGCGATAGCATGCACACGTGTACAGGCACACAGAGGGGAAAACACAAAGGCATGGGGCAAGAGGAGGGCTACCCTGGCAGCCTGACTGCAGCTTGGGGGAACGGGAGCTGCAGAGCAGGCAGCTACAGCAAACCTTTTCATTTACGCTTGCTTAACTAGATACAAGTTAATTTGTGAAACGCTCCCTTCAGGCCTGGTAGGCTGCTGAAAGCAAACGACCGTTTGTTTTTCCTACTGACACACTTAATTACGAGGCTCATGTCTGCTGGGCTCCGCTTCTCACGGATGAGTCCCAGCCTCCATATCTCCATCTCTGTGGGGATATCAGAGAGGTGTTCTCAAAGACGTTTATGTGACTCCACAGCAAGGAAATCCTGACATGTAACTGTATAGGCACTGGCAGCATATCTCACCTTTCTTTTGAGAAACTGAGACTGACAATGGCTTCATTTTGCCTCAGAATGATTTTTTGTTTTTACAGAGAGCACCACAAGCACTATCCTGCCTCCTTAACGAAGTGCGGTTCTTCTTTTGCCTACAAGATGGTATAGATAGGATAACACAATTTCTTAATACCAATTAGATAATATGTCAATCAGAAAGCACATTTTACCTTCCAAAATATTATTATGACTGAGCAGAAGAGTAACTATGCAACAGGGAAAGTAAATTCACAGTTGCTTTGTAAGCTGCAGACTACTTCCATTACAGATTTAGGAAACAGTGATGCTTTGAGTGTGCTTTTCCCCATAAAGATTGGGTTAGATCATCCTTGAGGTCCCTTACAACACAGTGCTCTATGACTCTATGATACTAAACTTCCCCCATTGAAGCAGAAATTTCCCTGCATCTACCCTTTCTTCCCTATCTTACACATAATAAATGGTTCAATTTCCAATAGCATTAAATCAAAGGCTTTGGTATGAACACATCAGACTCCACTTCCAATAAATAGAAGCAACTAATAGTAAATTACACATAATAGGAAAACAATAAACATCTGTCCTGGAAGGCTAATAGCTCTATTAGATGTCCTGGCTTGCCTCACCCTTCTGCTGATGGGGAAAGCAGGGGCAGGAGGAAAACAAAGGTTCGGGCCATTATGTCCCCTCCAAAAGTGATAAACAGGTACCCACAGGTGTTTAGGTACTTGTTAGTGCCTTGCCCATATAAAGGTAAGCAAGCCCTGGTTTCACCTAATGTGGTTAGTTTGGCAAAGTGCTATTCTCACTGGTGAATCTCTGTGGACAAAGGAGCCATATAATCTAAACTGAGCTAGGTGGTAAGCAGTTAGGTGGCCTCTGACTCACGGAGCTGCCTCTGCTCAGACTATGTGCCCTGCCTCACTGCAATTGGCTTGGACAATGTGTTCTGCTCCGCCTTGTGCTTCAGACCAGCTTAGCCCTGATGTTCTGGGCTTGAACTACCTGGAAACTTAAGTGCCTGAAGTTTACCAGGAGAAGGCATTAAGTGCCTCACGATGCAGTGAGAAGTGCCACTGACATCGTGCTTTCTGCACATCTGCAAGAGATCCTGCCTGCACTTCTTCAAACCTCCCTGCCAAGAGGAATCAGGATAAGGTCAGAGGTGCCTCTTTCCCAGCACCCTGCTACAGCCTGGAAAGATCTAAAAGCCTCTTGATGGCTATCAAGACACTGAGCAGTTCCAACAGTACTGCAAAGGAGCCATTGAAATTCCTACTCCATTGCCATGAGTAGCACAGACATTCCCTAGGTCTCCAGACTGCCTTTTACTTATAAGTGGGGCAGAGCCATTTTGTGGCTAAACCTTTCCAATTTTCTGACTTTCCTAAATTAATGAATTGCCTATAAGCACCCTTGTGAAGATTTTCCCAGACAAATTAGAACCCAAATTTAAATAGTTTGTATATAGTTTGTGGGCTATTTGGAAATAAAATAACTACATATTTTATAATTCCTGCCTCCTTAATTGCCCCAACTAAATCAACACCAAAATGGTGAAACGGAGAAAAACACAATGCAACAGAGACTGAGAAAATCCTAGAGGTGTAACTTGATTAAAAGTAGCACAGGATTCTGAGATATGCAATGGTATAAAGAAGAAACCACGATAGATTCTTCCAAAATATCTCATAGTTTAAACAAACAAACCAAAAAAAAAATAGTTGCTTGAATATTGAAGCAACTATTGCTTCTCCTGTCAACAGTCAAACAAAATAAATACTTGATCACATTTGGGGTAGTTCTGCAACTTTGTAGGATTGGTAGTGTTAATTCTGAAAGAGTCCTTGTAAGATACCAGGTGCAGTCTATCCAGAAGAAGAGGCTATTGCATTTGAGGGAAAAAAAGTAATGGGATAAAAGGACTAAGGCAAATTTGAAGAAAATAATTACACCAATTAATTCAATAGAATTGGGATTTGTATCTTATAAGCAGTTCAGCTCTTGACAAGTTGCTCCCCAGAAGGGATTCTTCACTGTCCAATTAAACCTATTAACAATTCTGTACAAATTGACAGCTAAATGCTCCAGAAGAAGTTAGTGATGGACTAATATGAGAAGCCAAGAACCAAGAGGAAGAAGTAAAGTAAAAGAAGTAAAAAGAGAGGGAGAGATAAGAGAACTCTTTCCATCTGGCAAGTCCTGCTTCTGCCAGCAGCCCTAAGCAAAGCAGATGCTCAACAAGGTGAATGCAGCATTTAGCCATCACCAGGAGAGGTGGTCCCTGGGTACCGATAACATGGGATTTTGGCATTGTTTAAATGTGAAAAGTTGTGATGATTTAATGATATTATGTTAATGTGCCCAGGAAAATACATGGTTTATTTACTGCAGATTTATTTTCATTGACAACAACCTAAGTTTCATTTGAGACTTACGTTAAAAACTCTTCTCAACGTACACGACAATTTGAAATGGTCTATATGCGTTCTTCGGAGTTGCCTTAAGCTTTAGCAGCAGTTCATAGAATCATAGAAAGGTTTAGGTTGGAAGGGACCTCAAAGGTCATCTAGTTCCAGCCCCCCGCCATAGGCAGGGTCACCTCTCACTAGAACAAAATAGGGCAAAATCAAACAAAACTTGGAATCAAGGCTAATGCAGGCTGGGAGGGTGCACACTTGATCTCTGGTCCAGCCTTCTGTTGCAGGAAAACTGTGCCTCTGCCTGACCGTCCTCATGAGGAAAAAACTGTCTTCTTACATCCAGGGTCCTGCATTTCAATTCATGCCCATAGCCTCTACCATCTCACCCAGCCCCAGTTTAGGTTCTGTTTCTTTGATGACCTCCCTACAGGCACTGGGGGGCTGCTAGGAGGTGTCCCCCTGAAGCCATCTCGCCTTCAGGCTGGATGAGGCCAGCTCCTCAGCCTCTCCTCACAGGACCAGTGCTCCAACCTCACCATCAAAGAAGAAAGAAATCAGACAAGGGAAGCAGGAAACCTGCACGGCTGAACAGAGAGTTTCTGGAAAAAAATGAAGTGGAAGAAGTTTGCAGTACATGGAAGAAGGGACTGACCACTTGGGAAGATTACAAGAATGTTGTCAGAGTATGGAGCAATGAAATGTGAAAAGTCAAGGCTTCCTCAGAACTGAACCTGGCTAGGGATGTTAAGGTCAATAGTAAAGGTTTCTTCAACTATACTGGGGGCAAAAGGAAAATGAGGGAAAATGTGGGCCCACTGTTGAATGAGGCAGATGCCAGTGACAGAAGATGCAGAGAAGGCAGAGTTACTGAATGCCACCTTTGCTTCAGTCTTTACTGCTCAGGTCAGTCTTCATGAATCCCTCACTTTGGAAACAACAGTAAAGGCCTGGAGGAAGGAAGACTTTGCTTTCGTTGAGGAGTTCTAAGCTAGAGATCATTTAAATAAAATAAATATCCACAAGACCATGGGTCCTGATGGGATGCACCTGCAAGTGCCAAGGGAGCTGGCAGAAGTCATTGCTGGGTTGCTCTCCATCATCTTTGAAAGGTCCTGGAGAACAGGTGAGGTGCCTGAGGACTGGATGAAAGCCAGTGTCATTCCAGCCTGCAAGAAGGAAGACCGAGGAAACTACAGGCCAGTCAACCTCACCTCCATCTCTAGAAAGAGGATGGATTAGCTTGTTCTGGGCACCATCTCAAAGTATGTGGAGGAAAAGAGAGTTATCCAAAGTAGTCAACATGGACTCACCGAGCAGAAGTCATGTCTGATAGCCTTCTACGAGGGCATGGACAGATGAGGGGAGGGCAGTGGACATTGTCCACTTTGACTTCAGCAAGGCTTCCAACACTATCTGACACAGCATCCTCATAGGCAAGCTTAGGAGGGGCAGCTCCTAATGGAATGGACATGGGTGGATTGAAAATGGCTGAAACATAGAGCTCAGAAGGTTGTGCCAAGTGGTAGTCTAGTGGGAGACCCATAACAAGTGGTGTCTTCCAGGGGTCAGTATTGGGTCCAGTCCTGTTCAACATATCAAACAGTGACTTGGATGAATAGACAGAGTGTACCCTCAGACAGTTTGCTGATGACACAAAACTGGGAAGGGTGGCTGACACACCTGAAGGTGAGGCTGCCATCCAGTGTGACCTGGATAGGCTGGAGAGTTGGGCAGGGAACAGCNAACAGTGACTTGGATGAATAGACAGAGTGTACCCTCAGACAGTTTGCTGATGACACAAAACTGGGAAGGGTGGCTGACACACCTGAAGGTGAGGCTGCCATCCAGTGTGACCTGGATAGGCTGGAGAGTTGGGCAGAGAACAGCCTCATGAAGTTCAACAAGGGCAAGTGCAGGGTACTGCAACCTAGGGAAAAATAACCCCGTGTATCTGCACAGAAAGACCTGCTGGAAAGCAGCTCTGTGGAAAAAGGCCTGGCACTCCCAGTGGACAACAGAGTGACCATAAGCCAGCAATGTGCCCCTGTGATCAAGAAGGTCAATGGCATCTAGGTGTGCATCAAGAAGAGTGTGGCAAGCAGGTCAGGAGAGACTATCCTCCCTCCTCCTCTGCTCTGCCCTGCTGAGGCCTCATCCAGCTCAAGGACAAGAACTGCTTGAGAGGCTACAGAAAAGGGCTACAAAGATGGTTAGGGAACTAGAACATCTGCCTTGTGAAGAAAGGCTGAGGGAGTTGGGGCTTTTCAGCCTGGAGAAGCAAAGACTGAGGGGGGATCTTTATCAATGCTTATAAACGCTTAAAGGGTGGGCATCAGGAGGATGGCACAAGTCTTTTTTCAGTGTTGCCCTGTGACNAGCCTGCTCGGGGTGGGGGGGGTGGGGGCCGCTGGATTAGATGATCTCCAGAGGTCCCTTGCAACCCCTGTCATTCTCTGATTCTGTGATCTTAGGGACCTCCCCCATCATTTGTCCACAGTCTGTCTTGTACTAGGAAGCCCTGCCTCAGGTCTGACTGATGACTAAAAGGGATTAATTGTGAACGGGGTACAGGTTCCTGGAATGAGGACAGCCCATCTCCCTCCTTTAGCTACCCTCTCCGAATGCTTTCCAGTTGTTGCATTTACCACCTAGTAACTGGGTGTGCTTCATTTAAGCAAATTTCAGCTAAAATACATTTTTTGTCAAGCATCTCCCCTACGATTCGTAGCTGTGAATCTGGGTGGAAACTGATGCTCCAGCATCATGCTCCAGAGTACTTTTTCCCCTGCCACAGAAAGTTATTCCCCCATGGCAGGGCCCCATGATGGCAGCAACCACCACACCAACACATGAACTACAGCAGTGGGCATATTATTTCCTGCCCATTTACTCCCATTGACTTCCAGAAATTAATCTACTAGGGCACTGGTTTCTAAAGGGTTATTATTAACATATCACACTGGAGCATAGAAATTAAGATATTTCTTCATTAAAATATTTTATTCACTATCAAATAATAAAGGTGGAGCCAAATATTTGATGACATAATCAAGTTCTAAGACACCTCAGAGTAAACAGAAGCGATATGAGCTAATTAGTTATGATAATGTTATATGCTCATAGAAAACAGGTCTAATCCTGAAAGTACTTTGAACATGCTATGACCTTGTCTGAAATACAAAAACACATATAAAATGAGGAACATAACCCCCCCCAATTAATTTATTATTGCTTAATAAGGCATCAAAAGTGAGGACTGACCTCCTCAATTTTCAGATGTCTAAATGCAGGTTTAGAGCCAGTAACTGTGGCAATAAAAAGCAACAGAAGAAACTGACACTTTCAGGTCTATATTGGGATAAAGTAAAATTGAGCTTACAATTGTCCCTTCTTCTCTGCTGATTATAAAGGTGCATAGGACAACCTCTGAATCATGAATTCTATCTCATTTTTCACATCCAGAAATGTGTTCTTGGACCACAGCTTGTGCCAAGGGATACAATTTATCTTAGGTCTCTTACTGTGAATTAAGCAGAAAGACATGGTATTGGTATGTGGTGACTAATTAAGTTTCAGCAACCCATTTCTGTGCTGCACCATCTGTAAAAATCAAGAGCATTAGCAAAATGACAGCTTTAAACGTCTGCACCTCTGCTGTGACTGAAGTTACATAAGCAGTTAGCACAAATTCAGAAATGCTTAACCTGGGCAGTGTGGGTGTAAAGCACTGTTTCAAGTTATCCTGCTTAACAGTAAGGCCCCAAGGTTCCAGCTAAGATCAAAGCCTGATCATATTACAGGGTTCACACATTCATAACAACACCCTACCTGCAGTGGATGGGACATGCCACCACAGAAACTGAGGATACTACTATTTCCAGGTACATACTGCATCCTTGTACATGGAGGAAGAGGTGCTTCCTGGAGGAAGGGTAGCAGCAAAAACACAAATACTGCAAGCTACTGCAGCTTGCCCTTTACAGTTGAGCAAAACAGCAGATACTGAGGTCCCTTCAGCTACAGCTGTTACATTCACTACAGCTGAATCCTAAGAAGCAATCTTTGCTACAGATAATGTGAAAAATAGACATGGAAACAGTGAGGTGAACTGGCTTCCTAAGATGACTCAGTCATGGAATTGCCTGGGAGAAGTCCAGACTGATTCACTACACCATACTGTCTCCTAAACTAGCAAACCCCTTTATTTCTCATAGATGAGTCATAAAACAAGGGACGTATTTATGCAGC
Source organism: Semnornis frantzii (assembly GCA_013399775.1). Classification (NCBI taxonomy): domain Eukaryota; kingdom Metazoa; phylum Chordata; class Aves; order Piciformes; family Ramphastidae; genus Semnornis; species Semnornis frantzii. Next base: position 1,492 of record VWYK01111717.1, on the reverse strand, counting down.
AATGCCAATAGCAAGCATCAAATGTCTTATTCAAGCTGGGGCAAAGCTGTGGGGTATGAAGTGCATGGTCTTAAAGACCGAGCAGCTCTGGTAGGTCTTACATAACCAGAGGTAGAGAGTAAGTGGGGAATTCTGCACTATTTATTCATCATACAGGTATAGAAGTGCCAAAGGGAGGGAAAGGAGGAATAATTCTTTCCCCTACATTGTGGAACAGTTACAGATAAGAAATTGAAGTGACCCTTACAGCTGCTGAGGTCTCAGCTCACTGGCCAATGAATCTACTCTTTGCTCAACACAACTTTCTGCTATCTACAGTCAGTGCTTTACAACTTAACCTCACTGCCACAGTGATTGATGGGTGAAAGCTTATTTTCTCCGGTGACAAACAGCTGATGTTTGCCTATTTCAGATCCCTGCATAAGCAAATATTGTTCAAGCACTGGATTCCTAAGCAAGCTGAAAAGCTCATTATTTAAAACATGATTCTGTTCCAGCATTGCACAATATTCATCTTGCTAAAGCTGCTTGCTGCATACATATCTAATGCACATATATAGTAATTTGATAAATCTTAACTTTTTAATAACTGTTTCCAGTGAATTCATTAATTATATCATGACAAATTTGGACCAAATATTTCATTAGTCTCTACTACTGCGCATATCACTGGTTGCACACTCAGAATCCTCTTCTGCATAACCAAGTTTCCACTTTCTGGATGTGGAAACTACTCTTCATTTGGTCTCTCCTGTTAGACAACATGCACCTCAGTCACATTTCATTTCCTTTTTCAGTTTGGCAAGACCAGTGAGATATTCATCTCTCCGTTTTCTTCTGGCATCCAGGACTTTTGGAACAACTGGAATTTTTTCAGACATTGCCTGGAACGGAAAATTTAAGGTGATTAAGTCTCATGCTCTGAGTAAAACATTTCTCACTAGCATTGTTGTCCTGCTTTCCATTTTGTCAGACCAAGTAACCATCCACACAAGCTAATTTATTCCACCACAAGCGATAGGCCACTAATGCTTTACATACATGACTGGAAATGAGCTAACCTGTATGAGAAGAAAGTGCTTGGAGAAGGTTGCCTGAATGTGGCTATGTAGATGTCTAGAGAAACATCAAAGCATCAGCCTCTATTCCTGGTTTGCCTGTGAATCTCTTTGATAATAATCTTTCATTAAGTAGGAAGGTGGCAACCTGGCCATTTATGTGGCTGAAAGTGTGTTCTAAACCAAATTCCTCTTTGTGTGTGTTTAAAACTGTGATCTCTCTTCTGGCTCCTAATAAAAGTAATGAGGGATGCCATGATTTATTAAAAACATTTTGTCTTAGGAGTGCCAGTTACAATCAAAATGGCAGGGTGAGACACAAAACAAACCCAGAATTATGACTTTTTGGTTTTACTGGAACAATATTGAGGACAGAATGTACAGTACTATTTGAGAACACAAAGGTAGAAGCCTGAACAATTTAGTGTGAAAAA
>VWYK01111715.1:28063-40920 GCA_013399775.1 Semnornis frantzii | reverse complement strand
TTGGTTGGTTGGGGTTTTTTTCTTCCCTCCCCCCCCATGTTTTGGATTAACTGTCACTAATCCAGAGCAGTGGTTCTTGTCATTTAGCCCTGTTCTGCCAGCTCTTGCTTTTTAAATGATCTTTCTTTGTCCGAGTTTAATCTTTTGCTGTTCTAGTTCAGGAAGGAAAAGCGCAAACGAATGCTCTCAATCTTTTAAGAGCTATTCCTGCAAAGATGGCTTAGATTCGGTCCTTAAAACCACAACTACACTATGTGTCTTTTAAGATTTTCTGTGGTTGATTTATGAAAGAGGTGATTTGATGGTGTTAGGAGAAACTCAGTTGCTTAGTTCATGTGTGGCCTTGGAGGATGCAGGTCACTCAGGACTGACACCAAAGCTCATGTGCTCTTAACGAGCTACCCATCCAATGAGCCGTACTGATGAGGAGGATGGGCCTGGCCAGGGAAGGAGATGTTTGGCAGCTGATGTGAACGTCCACCATATCCCTTGCAACTTTGTCCTTTTGGGAACAAGTTACACAGTGTTCAATTAATAACTTTATTTCTACTTCATGTCTGCCTGTGAGGTTTTTTGATTGCAAGAATTTTTCTCTAGTTACTCAAATTGGAAAGAAATGGACTCTTATTTCACATGCTGTTTTAGACTGACTTGAGTCAAATGTACTTTTCCATTTTTGAAGTAAGCTACAGCATAATGCAATGTCACCTTCCGAAAGCACACTTTGCAGGACACATACGTGGCTCTTCACTGGAGGAAACTGTTTGTGAGGTTACCATAATAGCCAAAACAAGAGACCGAAGAACTGACAGAACTGAGCTTCTTCAAATCATCACCATATGTCAGAAAACTTAAGCCAAGGTCCCCTGCCTCCCAAGAAAGGGAGAATTTGTGGCCAAACCCACTTTACTACAATTAATGATAAACTGGAGCAGGGCAGTGTGCCCTGAGCTACTTTATGCTGGCTTAATGCCAAAGACATTTTAGTTGTTTTTCCAGTTTGATGTATTTACCTATTGCCTAGCTGGCTAGCATTTGGGCCAGTGGATACCTGGCTCCTCACCATTGTATATAATTCTCTTAGCTTGATGTTTAGGAGTAAGCAGTCCCTCAGGAAACTCCTTTCTCAACAACTAAGTAGAAATTCCCAAGCTGTGCAGCAGCTGTAGGTGGCAGAGATGAGTTTGTCTCTTGCAATTCTTGGCTCATGGCCACCTGTAGCCATCACTGGCACACAAGAGCCATTCCTGCTTTCTCTCCTTGTGAGGGAACAAGGAAAGAACTGCTTCCAGGAGGAACTGATCCTTACACTGCAATGAGCTGCAGTGTGTTACATGGATTTCATCCTCTTTTTAGGTCTCTGAAGGAAAGAGATAGGAGTGGTTGTAGTTTTGTGCTTTTGCAGAGCGGTATGATTCTGTGCTAATCAGCCTAGGAAGAATCCCTGGACGGAACTACTGCAATAATCTTCTTCAGTGCTTTAGTTACTGGCTTCAACCTTAGTAGTATCATTTACTTTTGTATCTAAAATTCATCACTCTTATTAATGTACTCAACTCAGAACCTGAATTGGGGAACCTATTTCAAATATTACTGATTCAAAATANAAACACACACACAAAAAAAAATCCCAAAACCTGGAAAGGTAGGCATTGAGGTCTTAGCAAAACATACTATGAATTGAAATAACCATTTCAGAGTAGAAAAAACTAAGGGGAAATAACTTCAGGGCAAAGGGGATTTGAAACTCAACATTGCAATACCACATTAAGAGCTGAATTATTTTTGATCTTCAAGATACAGAAAAAAAGAGAAGTAAAAAATAATGTATGCAGTTATTAGTATATTAAATTTCTTAAGCAATATAAACTTAAAATATACTGTCTCCTGGTAATTCAAACACTATTTTAATCCTCTTTAAAAGCTTTGAAGCTTTCCCCTCAGTCCTGAGGCAAGAGAAGGGAGGTATATTTAACAGGCATAATATTATAAATTAAAATGAAAGCATGAGATGATAATTGAGGATTAAGTATATTTGAAAGCTTTAAAATAATCTTGATGGAATGTAATATTTTACTTTAAATATGACATTTTCAATAAAATCTGCCATATACGTGTGCGATTTTCCTTTTTTAGTTATCTGAAGTGTTTTGTTTGCATACTTCAGAAACCAGCTTGTTCATAAACATTGTACTTGATCTATGTTATCCTTAGCCAGGGCAGAGAGGAAAAGGAATAAATGAGCTCTCCTCCGTTACTGACATACAAATTGCACCCCCTCCTCCCCAACTCTAACCTCTACAAAATGTCAGGAAATGTCACTTGATCCAAAAATAAAATCTCCTTTAGAATGGATCAACTCCTTCAGACTAAGATAGCCTCTCCTAAATTTCTTGTATTCCAAGTATTTTTGTATGTGTTTTTAGGGCACTAAGATAAGACTGCACCTCTGTTAAAGTGAGATGTGAACAGATGGTGTGTTTGTCTTTATCCTTCTATCGGATTAGTGTACCTTGGATTTTTTTCCAAGATAGTATTTTAATACAAATCAGTTGGTGAAGAGCCTCTTACTATAACGTTGATGTTGATTGGGATGTGCTACCATCTGTTTTCAGTGCTCTGCATTTTGAAAACATCCATCCCTACATCACGTAGACAAATCTCTTGATCTTTAATAGGATCAATAGGGATGTGAAGTTGTTGGCTTGGTGTCACTGAAGAAACTGGTTTGAATTGATTATTTTTAGGAGAAACTTTTAGTTACACACCATTAAGTATTCTCACTAAAGGAGACTAGCACAAGTTGCTTGAATTAGGGGAATCTTACTGTGAAGATAATGGGGAATTAAACCAATTGTTAAACTGACTGTGATTTATGGCAGTAATTACGAGTGTGCTTGCCTGTTGTCTCTGAGCTATTTTTAGTTGACACTGAGTTTGAACTAGGCTCAGGCTTCCAGTTCCAGAGGAATTATCTGTGGAGACCAGTGGGATATGCAGGTTCAAGGGTCAAGCTTCATCTACCATGAATAGATTTTCTTTCATGCACCAATGTGGAAGATCCCAAATTTTGAAAGGTGGTTCCAGCTAAGGAAACACATTCTAGATTTTCAGTGCTGCTACTGGAAGGATCTAGCAATAACAGTCTGATGATATGAAATGCCTAATAGTCCCTAGCTGTGGGGGAAATAATTCCTGTATATTCCACACTCAGCAGGAGGTGTGCTACACAATATCACTCTCTTACTGGTGTCAAGATTGCCAAACTATTGACTTTTATGCTTTATATTGAAAATTATCTAAGCACAGAAGGAAGATACAATGTGAAAATAGTAATTTCTGTTACTACTAATTAAAACATTCAAGTCTCTGGTTTTGTTGTGTGAAACCATTATAACATACTAATGCTTCAAAGTATTTTTTGTTATTACTGGAAACTTCTAACACCGGCTTTTACAAAAGACATTGCTTCTGATATAATTTAGAGTGAATTTGGAGTGGTCTAGCATTTGAGACAGCAAAACCTGAAATTAATCTAAACTTATCAAAACCTGATGCAAACAGCAACAGGAAAGACTGTACTAATTCCCAGGTCTGAAATTTGGCACTTCGCAGGTTATGTGCCAGAGACTTAGTTAATCTTTGATGTCTGAGCTCTATTGAGTAAGTACTTTTCCTGGTCAAACCTGACTCAAATCCTATTTAAGAATGACATCCTCATGAATTAGGCTGTTTTGTTTTTTGTAGCTAGGCATTATGGGAGTCATAAGCCTATGCAGGATAGCAGCTTGTCTATATAACCCAGTTTCCTACTTGGGTGAAGTAGAAACTAGCTACTGTCCTCAGTGTGGCTTGCTGGATTTATCACCCTGTTTTGCCTAAGGATGGTGTTGGATATGGAAGATACAGCTTACCTGCTAAATAATGCAGTGAGTATGCAGAGGAATGAATCTCTAAGAAAACGCAAGAGATGGAAATTAGTGCTTCAATGACATATAGCAGTGAGTTGCTCAGCTTTGCTAGTGTGCAATTGCTGTAACTGTAACTTAAAACTGATATAAATATGTAATTGCAAGGAAAATAGGTGAAATGTGGAGCGATGTTGCCTAGCATCCTTATTTTCAACAAAAACCTGTGGTATATTTCGTATATGAAATCAAGGAGCTGAGATTCGGATCAAAGTTTACCACATCTGATCTCTGAAGAGCTTGTAGGTTTTGCTCTCTGAAGGTTTTCTTAGAGGCTGTACTTTTCTTGTTTCTATGGCATGATTTTTAATAGATTTGAGTTTCATTTGAGTTTTGCCTCTGGGCATTACTGCACAGAACAAGTCAAGCAAGCCCCATAACAGCATAGATATCTGTGTCCTGGAGAGGAAGGAAAATATTCTTGTTAAATCCTAAGGCTGGCCGCTAACTGCATACTACCTTGTCGGTTATGTGAGTGCAATGGTACTGTAAATAAGCGACATAATTAATTGTTGTGTTGTGATTCTCTTTATGCATGTTGGCAACATAACAAATTGTTTATACTCATTTGAAGTTCAACTCTAAAAGAAACTAAAAACTGTTCCATATATTGTGGATGTTAGTATAAGCCAAGTCACATTTAACTCACTTAGACATCCAATAAATAAAAGATGGTACTCAGGGAGACTTTGATTTGATAATAAAGCTTTGAGATCAATAAATAGTACCAACTCCTCTTATGTCAAATAATGGCAGTATGCTTCTTACCATTGTTTCTCTGCTGATTGGGACAACAGTGTTGTGGATATGTTGCTCTATGTCATACTTCAGACAGTTATCCTTATGCTCAGTACTATACATAGCAAACCATAAAGCTAGCATGTATTGCTATCACACTGCTTGGGGAAAGAGCAGAAACATTTTATCCTGGCAACTTGTGCTTCTTCAAATATCGACAGTCATAGTTAGAAACAATTCTTACTTTAGATGTCTTTGCACTGAACTACTTTCACTTATTTTTTTTCTTTCACTGCCAACCATTCCTTCAGAATCTAGTTAGAGATAGCTGAAGTGCTACTGTTGTAGACTCTGGACTGGACTAGGTGACAGTCAAATGTAAAATGTTAGCAGGGAGCCCACACTGTGGGGGAGAATGGGTTTGTTAGCGTGGGAATTGTGGAGATCCCTGGGATTACAGGCAGACCTGTGCTGGGATGGGTCAGGACCTGTGCTCGTGGTCTCACAGAGGTCTGCTGCAGCTAGTGTTTGGTGGACCACTTGGAGAAGCCTCTAACAGGCTCCTTCTGTTCTTTGCCAGGAGCAAGATGTGGAGACTGTGCATGGCTTGGTCCATGTCACCATGTGTGGGACCCCCAGAGGGAACCGGCCAGCTATCCTCACCTACCATGACATCGGGCTGAATCGTAAGTAGACTTTTTATTTTATAGCATGGGTGTGGCCTGCCTCCTAATGCTACTGCTGTAGAATCACAGAAACCTTTTGGTTGAAAAAGACCTTTATAATCATTGGGTCCAACCGTTGTCTAACTCTACCAAATCTAGTGCTAAACCATGTAATAAAAGATGGGAAAATGCTGATGGCTAGGAAACCTTTCCCAGGTCCTTGATCATTTATGTGCATTGAAATCTGTTAGATGGTATCTAATTCCTACAGCAAATTTAATTATCTTATTTTTGTTTTTCCTCCTGAAGTAAACAATTGGAACATTTCACTTAAAGGAGGAAAAGATCTCCATTAGCTCATAGTGACCATCTACAAATGTTGTAAAAACATGAATGAGGGTGTATTGTCAGTAGGGTCAAGAACAACATTACTGGTGCTTTGTCTTAAGTTCCTGTCTGACAGCCAGTCTTATACAGCTGTGGGTTTGTATGAATTACGTGTCAAATCAGGATGGCAAAATGAGTGCTGCTATTCTGTCCTTAGGCGGTATTAAGAATATAACTTTGATAAGTGCCTTTTATCTTATTTGCCATATCCAAGAACATAATGACCTAATAGGCAGATGTGCTCTAGTTTGCTTTTATCAGCAGTACTGTTTGCTTCACACAATTACTGTTTCTTAATCAGTTGTCAATATTTACATTTAAAAACACTTGCAGGTCTTTAAAGTGTGGTTATTGATGGGTGGGTGGATATTACTCATAAGAAAACAATCTCTTTTCTTGGCTGTTTTTTCTGGATCTGCCTTACTTTATGTTGCATTTTGAGTGGATTGGGACAGAGCTTAATCCTGATTCCATTTTTTAATAAGACATTTCTCTTTCTGGAGAAGAATGTGTGTTGTAGTGCGAAGACATTCAGAAACACACAGAGAATATTGAACCGTTTGCTAGGCATCTCAGCAATGGTGCTACAGAACTCATGCTTTCCAACCCAGGAGGGAGACATGCTGAACCTTTCTTCACATTAATATTACTTAAAAATCAGAAATTGAATCACCTCAAAATTGGGAGCTGACAGTACTGAGTGTCCCAGAAGGACACTTTTATCTTGAGTTGGTCACATAAAGCAGATATTGTAAAGCTTATACAAATGCAGAAGTCAAAATCTCAGCCTTGGATATTTTTTTCCTTTTTTTTTTTTTTTTTAAGAAAAAAAGATAGAATAAGAAACTGGATAATTTTGTCTAAGCCGAAACTGGGGATAAATACTCTCAGCTTCATTGTATTTAGTATTTTAGTGTTCAACAATGAAAAATGTTTTGAGATTTTGGTGTACCAAGCCAATACTTCCAGCAGGTGCAAAAGTGACATGAATAAATCTTAGCCAGCTGTGAGGAAGGAGCTGTTTAGGGATTTTCCTTTGAGGAATTAAAGCAAATTGGCACAGGTTGCTTTGTAGAAAGGCTTAAGAATAAAGGACTGCCACTTTTCCCAGACTATAACACAGCCTACTTGATTGAGCCAACTTTTCTTTAACCTGTGGGTTAAGTTAATAAATGATTTTATTATAGCTGCATACTTACTATTTTCCTTCAAGATAATTATTCCATACTTTGTTTTCCTTCTGAAGATAAAACTTGCTTCAATCCTCTCTTCAACTTTGAGGATATGCAGGAAATCACCCAGCACTTTGCAGTCTGCCATGTGGATGCACCTGGCCAGCAGGATGGAGCACCATCTTTCCAAGCTGGGTGAGTTGCCAGGGAAACAGCCCATGGCATCAGTTATCCTCTTTCTGGAAAAACAGTCTTGATTTGCTGTTTCATTAAAGCACTTGCAGCAAACACAGTAGCTGACTTTTGAACTTAAATCCTGATGCTCTGTTTCTAAGATACTGGATCTGTGGGAGATCTGTTGTGTTGTGCCAGTTCACATTGAACTTTGAGGCTGTAATTATGCGTTTTAACTCTGATAACTCAACTGGTTGTGAAACAGGTGTCTACACCTGTAGATTTATATATTGAGTTACTCTTTTGGAATGACACTGTGAATGCAAATGAAATTGTTACCATAAACAAAATTGGCAGTAGCAATTATATAATGTGCTCCTGAAACCCATGGTTTTCATGAAATGGCAGCATGGTAGATGTTAAAAAGCAGATGTTATAACCTACCTGGGAAATCCAAGTCATTAGACAGTAACAAAGTGATGTATGCCCACAGAATAACATAGATAGCTGCATACTCCTGACTGCGATTTATGTTATGATGCTGCAGCTCTTGGAAACCTGGTGTAACTCTTGTCTTTGCCAAAATGCTTGTCCCATTTAGCTCAAACGAATCGAGTTTGCCTTAACATGCCACTTGGATAGGAATTAACTTGGTTGAGGAAGGGAACAGCCAGCATGTCAAGGGAATGGTACAAGGCAAGGAGCAGTTGTTCTGTAAGAACTAGGTATTAAGGAGCTTATATGTACCCAGTCTATTTCCCTTCTTAATTTTTAAGCTGGTCTGATGCTGTGGAGGTCATGATGGGCCAGGTTCTCAGATAGTTAACTGGCCTGGTTGTCAACCAGCTATTTCAGTCACCTCTCTTTGCATTTGTTTAAATCACAAGCTTTTAAGTGTCTTAACCCTCATGTCCTGAACAAGCATTAGTATTTTGGAGTTACCAGTTACATGGGGCAGCTATTGTGGTCTATGCTCGTAAAGACCACTGCTTAATAGCATCATGATGACAACACAAGAAGCTGTATTATTGCTTCCAGCCCTTCAGCTCGGAGACTGGCATGCTTAAGTTAAAAGTCACTGCCTACCTGTTGACACTGGCTTTTATCATGGCAAGGTTTAGTTTCCCAACAATAAAACGTAAGAAAATAACTTAAAGTAGTTCTCTACACTGTTTAAGGTTTTGGAGGTTTTTTTGGGTTTTTTTGGTTTGGTGGTTTTTGTGGGTTTTTTTTTTTTTTTTTTTGGTTTTTTTTTTTGTTGGGTTTTGGGTTTGGTTTTTTTTTTGGTTGGTTGGTGGGTTTGGTTGTTTTTTTTTTATTTTGGAGAGTAAATTACGGAATCATTAGGAGTAGTCCTGATGAGCAGCAGAGATTTGAATACTTTCTAGGCAGATGTTCTCTAGCAACTTCAGGTGGATTTTCAATGATTAGTTGAGATTTTGTGCAGAATTTTCTTCCCTCAAATTTTTTTCTGCTCTGCAGAGGACCACAGCATTAACTGACAGCTATGTTTATTGAACTTCCTCTGCAACTTCATAACCCTTCCTATGGCTAATTTTCTCCATCAATATTAATAGAAATCTATCCTCGTATTACAACTGTGGAAACCTGTGTGCCTCTCAGAACATACATGAAAATTATTTGCAAGGGGTTTGGATCTCTTTGCTGTAGTCTGTGATCCTGCAACACAGAGACACTTTTTTGTGGTGGACTAAATGTGCAAGTGTGGTAAAAGTGGCTGACAGCTCACCTCTCAAGTCCAAATTTTCCTAAGTTTTAAGTGATAACTTTTATTGAGAGAGTCTCATTATGGTCTGCTTTGCTTTCAGGCAAACCACACATATATATTTTGGTAGCTCACATGTAGTGAGCATATTTGCTATTAAATCCGCAGTGACCACTGTGTCTCTAAATAACTCTGTCTACTATACTGAACATGGTGTAGTAACTCCACAAACACATATATGTTGTAGGTACATATATCCCTCCATGGATCAGTTGGCTGAAATGCTCCCTGGAATCCTGAAACAGTTTGGGTGAGTGCAGAATTATTTACTTGCTTTCCTCATTCTTGTCTCTGCATAGTGCACCAATAGAGCCAGTATTCTGCTATGCTGCCCTTGGCACTTTGTCTGCTAGAATTACAATTGTGGCTGGTTTTTAATTCCTCTGTTCTACATTCATCACTTTTGCCTTTGTTTCTGAAAGAGCTTGTGCTTTTTCCTTTCCTGAATAGTCTGTTTAGTTTTGAATAGGAAGCGACTGAGTGAAATCCCATATACCTAATTTAGGGGCTTCCTCCAGTATTTTCTCTGCATCACCCTCACAGGGGCATGGCACAGACAATCTGTTCTTACCACTGTAACAACCCGCATTTTCCTGTGTGGTTAGCAGAGAAAAAACCATCATCCCATCTGAAGACACATACTGTTTCATTTCTGTGGCTCAACCATCTTAGGGGATCAGTCCAACCTCCTTTAGCCTCTGCTACCTAATGAAAATGCCAGGTTGCTGATGTTGTAGGATCTAGTACATCTGTTGTTCACCTACAAATTCAGATGTGTGTATTGCTCCCTTAAAGCTTAGCTTCAACAGGTGCTGTAGATTAGAAAGATACCTTCTCTGTGGAGTTGGTGCTCCTGGTATGAAGAGTACGAGTACCTTCAAGGGGCTTCTAGCCCAAACAGAAAATCTGGCATTCAGGGTCAGGCAGCCTTGGAAAACAGACAGGCTGGACTGCTGGCAAGGGGTTTATTGTCAGACTAGTACCCCAATTTAGACATTGTTCAGTTGTAACCAGCTAGTACAGTACCTTGGACCAGTTTGCCTCATTACCTTCTTTAGAGATACATTTTTCAAAATGCCTGATGTAAGACACAGGGTTGCCAGTTTTGCTCTTGCACTTAAAAAAATGGTGACATTGTGTCAGTACGTTGAAAATTAATTAAACTGGAGTGCACTTACAAAGACATGATTTAATATTGTTAGTGAAAATGGAAACTATCCTCAGATATTTTCCTAAAAGCATTGTATAACCTGTTTTTCAGACTGGTTTTGTCTACTCTTCCCTTCCAGTATTTTCTGAGGCCTTGAAGGCAATACTTTAAAACCAATTTCAGTTAATGCAAATATTTGGTTTGTCTCTGCCCTGTTTGGTTATGAAGTTTAAACTTTATCACCCCAGTGGCTGGATAGCAATAGACGATTTTCTGCCAGCCCCCTGTTAGGGAGAAATTAGCATCCCAGTTGGTACTGGAAAGTATTTACTTAAAGATAAGCGAGAATCACTGCTGCTCTGCAAGGCACGAGGTCTAGAATCCTGCCAGTCTACCAAAAACAAACCAGCTGCTATGCTGAGCTCCTTACTGAGGCCAGTGGCATTGCAGAGGGTCCATGATTTGCCCAAGGTGCAGCTCATTTCTATAGATACAAGCTGGCATGTGAAAGAGGAAAGCTACTGATGTGGGTTTTCAGTGCTTTCTCATTTGCCTCTTCCCTTTTATTGCTGTGCAGGCTGAAAACCATAATAGGAATGGGAACTGGAGCCGGTGCCTACATCTTAACCAGATTTGCTGTAAGTTTTGTGGAGCTTCTCGAAAGTCTGAACCTGATTTCCCTGATGTGCTGTCGCCCCTGTAGTGTGCACAGAGAATTTCTGCTCTGCCATGCCCATTTAAGTAAGCAGTTAGGCTTTTAAGTGAAATACTACAATCTGCGGGATAGCTAATCCAGAAGACCTTGATTTTCCATTTTAAGTCCTGGGCTCTTCCCAGTTAATTTGCAGAAGGTTTTTTTAATGGGAGTTCTCTATTTAAACTGAGGGTGGAGAAGAAGTTGAATCTTAATGTTCTCCAGCTGCTCATCTGAATTGCTTTTAATGATTTTTTTTTTCCCCCCATACATAATGCTTGTTTTGTGCAAGATAAAACTAGACACACTACTTTCCTCTTCAGGAGACAACTTGCTTATTTCAATTTTATGCTAACCATCAAGTTGGAAAGGCTATGTGATGAATCTCAAACCTTCTCTTTTGCAGTTAAACCATGCAGAGATGGTGGAGGGATTAGTTCTCATCAATGTAAACCCATGTGCTGAAGGTTGGATGGACTGGGCAGCAGCTAAGGTAAACATGCTTTTGTTAGAAAAATAAATCGTGCTTCAAACCTGGACAGGCTTGTCTCAAGGCATGGTTGCAGACAGAAAATATCCCAGGATAATTCTTTTGGGGTTCATTCTTCCAAATATAGCTCCTGCAAGGCCAGTGATAAAAATAAAGACTTTGAGGAAATAGATATGCCTGGTATTGGGGAACTACTGGTTACAGGCAATTCTTAGGAGTTAGTAACTGCTGGGGGGAAAACCTAGTTTAACTTGTCCACAGGATAGTTCTGGAAACAAACTTTTTAAAAGTAAACTTCAAGCATAGCATAACATTCAGTTCTTGTCCATGGCTTTTACTATCACAGTCCAAAATGTGAACTCGAAAAATGTTCAGAACATCTTCCAGGTTTCAATCATCTAGATGAGTCTTACATGCCAAAAAGACTAGAAAAGACATTAACTACAACCGCAGACAGATTGTCCGTGCAACCGAACTTTAAGTTAAAATGTTCACATACAAAGAAGCTCCAGTTAACTGTATTCTTTTGTAGTCATAAACAATGCTGCAGTGTGGCAAAAGGGATGGTGAGAACCAGTTTCCAAAACTTTCCTGGAACCAGTATATGTAAATAAGTATACTTGTTACATTACTCAGATTTAACCCATTAAACTTGGGGCAAACTTGTGGAAGGCACTTTGTGTCAATCAGGGTCGTGTTGAAACGAATGGAAGTTGTTATAAATGCTTTGAGAAGTACAAAAATTAGTGTGTCATCCACTAACCCCATGCTGAGCCAGCTCATTGTAAGTATCTAGACTGCTACTAAACGCAGTAACAACCTTGTAATAGTAGAAGAAACTTTCCAGAGCTGGGATGTTCCAAGGCTCAGTTAATTTTTTTTTTAATGTGATTTTGCATACCGGTTTGTTTTGGTAAGTTTGATGTGGAAGTGTGTTTAGTGAACTCTTGTAGACTGAGATGTTACCAGCTGATCTATGTTTATCTCACCCAGTGTCTCACTGTAATTAAATTCTGCTGCTGTTCCTCTACTGTCCACCTCTTTTAATCATTGCTGAACTTAGGAGTGCAGCAGGTGCCCCGTGTTCTTCTGTTCTTGCAAAGCAGGACTGCATGCTCTGGGACACGAGCTTTAGGTGCCAACTCCGACATGTTGTCAGTATGGGTTGTTAGGGAGGAAATTGTTGCAGTAATGTTAAATGGTTTGCTTGTTCTTGCAAGAAGTGATTCTATGTATACCTGTGCTACTACCAGTGTGCTTCCTACATAGCTTCATTAGTAAAGACATCTTATGAGAGTCACCTAAACCTAACAACCCATAACTGTATTTTAGTTAAATGGAGGGGTGGGAAAAAAATTCAAAGTTATTACATTTGTAAGGACAGCAGAGAAGCATCCATTGGTCTACTTATATGCACTTGAATGGTTTCAGTTATTCACAGATTGTTTTAATATCAAATACTTAGATAATTGTGCTGTTCAGATTTCAGGTTGGACAAATGCTCTACCAGATATGGTCATTTCACATCTTTTTGGGAAGGTAAGAATGTTTAAAAGATTCCTCTGATTTTTCCAGTCATCTGTATTTACCCCCTGGGACTGGAAGGAGGGGAGAAATCTTCACTAAAAGATCG
>VWYK01111715.1:11973-28027 GCA_013399775.1 Semnornis frantzii | reverse complement strand
AATGAACAAGTACAAAGCTGAACTGTGAGATAGGAGTCACACTCATGTTCCCACTTTTCTGGAGGTGGTATGCTGCTGTAGGGCTTGCTGTGTCCTAACAACTGAAGTACATCTCAGTCATGACAGCAGTGGTGGGGTCAACTCCCTGTTTACACAGCCAACACTTAAATATGAGTATAAGCATAATACACAGTTATGATCTGGGCAGAATTACCCACAGGTTTTTTTATACACTAATAAACTCCTAACTGTGGGAAAACTGGTTGTTAGTGCTAATGGTGCTCTTCAGTTCAAGCCTACTTTAATGGAAAGTGCTATGCTGTTTTCTGAGGCTACTTTTCAGTACTTGAAACTGTTAGTAAGTGCAATGGAAAACTTAATTCCAGCAGAACAAGGAACTAATTTATAAAGACTTTAGAAGCAAACTGTTTAAAAATGTTAGTGATTGAAGTCCTTGAAACTTGGTTATTTGCAATTGTGAAATGGAGTTCCATATTACGTATGTTTGTAACCTTTCAGTGTCTGCTTTACCCTGGAAACGTTTATTGAGCTTCATATCCTGAATGCTTTTTTTCAGTTGTTCTTGCTTTAAAACTTCACACTTGTCTAACTGTAACCATCTGCACTACAACTACATGTTTCACAGTCTGAAGATCTTAGCATTACAACATATGATGTTTTAAAGCAAAAAATGTGATAATGCAACTGGAGGCTAATACTAATTCTGGGTGACACCACTGCTAGAAGTCGTCCCTTCCCTAAAGATGCACTCCTGTTGTTTAGATAAAAGTCTGATACATGACTGCTGTGCCATGTCTTCAGATCCTTTCAGAAAATAGCCCCAATTCTGAATGATTCTGTCTCCACTGTAGGAAGAGATTCACAGCAACCATGACCTGATCCATACTTACCGTCAACATATTATTAATGATATGAATCAAACCAACCTTCATCTCTTTGTCAACTCTTACAACAGGTAAATACATTTACCTGATTTCTAATTGGAAACTGTTTTAAGAGGCTGTCCAGTGTTACTTGTGTTCCTCCAGTATAAAATTGTGCATGATAGGGCCTTTAGGGATCTCAGGTGATTTGCTTATGGGAGGACCTTGTGCATTTTTGGGAAGAGAGATAGTACACTGGGACTGACATTAACGATTCAGTGGTTCTCCATCAATTGCGGAGGCTAGAACATGTACCAGAATAAATCAACATCTGTGAGCATCTGTGCATTCTCAAACATAGAAGAATATGGAAGCATCTGAAAAAAATTCAGACCTTTAATCTCTTTCATTTTTTTCAGTCGGCGAGACTTAGAGATTGAGCGTCCTGTTCCTGGAATAAATGTTGTCACCCTTCAGTAAGTATTTTATTTCCTACCAGGTCTCCTGTATGTGATGTGAACTTAGAGGTGTGATCGTTGGGTGCATGGCATATGCATTGCAGGGCTGTGGATGAAATGTGCTTATGAGCTACAGAAGGATCTTGTAACTTCATGTAGGAGATGAGAGGTTACTTCAAGTCAGGGACCACTATTAAGAAGACTTCTCTTCAAACTTCAGAACCATAGTAGCTGAAATGGAAAGCTAAGTAGTTGCTGTCACTGCATCTCCAAACTTGGTCTGACAGAGTAGTTACTTGAAAAGAGTATCTGACAGATCTGCTTTTCACTTATGCTGTAACTTGTGTTACATAACAGTTTTCAAGTCCATATCTGCTCAGCTGCGAATGTTTACACACAGACTTTGAGACTCTTTTCTCTGCCAGTCTGTTTGAAATTGGTGAGAAGTCCATATGTTGGAGTTCACAGGCATTGGGGGATGGGGATGAGAGCTTGCTGATGGCCACATTCAATTTCTATAAAGCAAGGAATAAGAGCACTTGTAAGAGCTGATTGCTACGAGGTGGGTAAAAGGAGAAGTCCTCAGTCAAGTTCTCAGGGTATCTAATTAGACCTGCAGTTAATACAGTGGATTTGATGCATGTGTAAGGTGTTTGAAATAGAAACCGAATCATTTTCACACTCTTAATGGTCTCATTTTCCAGTAACACAACATGCATCTTGGGGCAGTTGTGAGCCACGTCACTGAACTAATACCTCTTCTGTGTGCTTCCTCGCAGGTGCCCTGTCCTCTTGGTGGTCGGCGACAGCTCCCCAGCAGTGGATGCTGTGGTGTGTATAGATCTCAAGCAGTCTTTGCCACCTTGCTGATGGGCAGGCAAGCCAAGGAGCTGTGTGAGGCCAACAAGCTCATGCTTGTGTGGCAGCCTTGCTGGCTATTGATCCAGCCCAGCTGTCTCTCCTCTTTCAGACTGCAGGAGAGCTGCCACTAGTTCCTCACTGTTTGTCCCCTCTGTCCGAGTACCATTATTTAATAGCTACTGCGTTAGGAACAATCGCCACAGCGCTTCCAGTGAACCGCAAATATTCTCCTTAGAGAGGACTCTGCGGCTGGTATTTTAACTTATTCTCTGGTGCTGGAGCTGTGCCCTGGGTCACTATGGAAGCAAAGAGCTTCTTTTTGACCATTATAACTTGCCCCAGATGACTGGATGACTTCAAATGCTGTGCCTTTATGGGCATGCCCAGTCTGCTGGCCTGTGGCCATATGGCTGCTCACCGCTTGGGAAGCTACCAGATGACCCCACGTCACAAGATAAACAACATTTGTTGCCACTGGAGTCCTAGAAACAGGTTTAAAAAATCTCCAATTCTCAACTAATGGTTTTGTTTGTACATGGAAAAGAATACAGTCAGAAATGTGAGCTGACCCATTTAGGTTTAAAGACATATGTATAGATGTATAAAATTCTTTACACAAGCCCAAGATACTCAGTTAAGTCTGCATTAGGCCAGAAAACAAGTTATTTAATCAGTATTCCTCCAGCAATTCATAATTGAAGTCTCGTATATAATGACTTACACTGCTGTTCTTTAATATAGGTTGAATGCAATGCAAAGCTGGACCCTACAAGGACGACACTTCTGAAGGTAATAACAAAAGCTGTTTTGTTAAATAAACATTCCCCTCATTTAAAATCAGCTGGATTAACTAAAAAAACAGAACCAGAGCGATGTACTACAGTCTAGAAAGTATGGTGAAAATCCAGTCCTCATGTGGAAATGCAGTTCCTTCAGGGTAAGAGCATTTTAGTGGAATAAACAAGACTAGGGGCTTCTTGTCAAGGTTAACAACAGGGAATTTCTCAGCTCTTCCATTTTAGAACACTTAAAGGTGCAACTTCAGACACTCAGTATTTCACATACCCATAATGAATTTGACTAGAGCTGGCAAAGTTGACTTCAAGGTATTTTGAAAGGTTTGAAAAAGACATCATCAGAGTGTAGGTGCAAACCAACTCATCTGTTTCTGTCCTTGCCTGTCCCTCAGCAGGAGTGTTGGGTGAGTAGACAGCTGATCTATCAGCCACAGTTTTGTCATCCTACCTTTTATGAGGGAACAGTCCAGAACATCTTACTGTTGGAAATGATTCTTATTTTCCAAAAAGTTGATAAAATGCACTTCCAGACACCTAAACATCATGTAAAGGCTTAGGCTACTACTTGGCATTCAGAGTACAGATGCAGTCTTCAGCTTGTTACTGATGATGTAAAATGGAATCAGTGCAATAGCGTGCAAACAGTGAAAAAAGTTTGGTCCTGTCTCTGCTGGGAACTTTTTAACTGCATTGCTCTTTATCGAACGGGTTAGTGAAAATTATAATAAACAGTGATGGGTTGGTTTTTTTTAAGATGCTTTTTTCCTCCTAACTTTGAGAAGTTACACTGCTGACCTACCATGTGGGTATGACAGGCTCACTCCAAGAAAATTTACGACACTATCTCAAGTCCTCTGTCAGTGGCCAGCCTTTGCTCAGTATAGGGGTATGGCTAACGCCAGATTCTGCTACAGGCCTGTTTTGCTGCTAACTAATCCTAGATAGGATTTGGAGTTTCTTGTAATTTACAACTCAGTTGCTTTCAGCTCGTGGTGTTCCTTGGAACAGGACTGTTTTTGTTGGGTTGACTTTGAGGGGTGGAGTGGCAGGAAATATTAAATGCTCCAAAAATACTGTGTGCACTCAAGATAGCTTTTCGAATTTGACGTTCCTTGCTTCTCTTGGCAAGTCAAGCTGATGCTTGCCATCCACAATCTCAGCAAATCATTTTTTCCTCTCACTTCGAGGTTTAGAGGTTTGTTCTGTCTCCTCTGTTTGTCATTCAGGTCAATACTGAGTCATGATGCTGTAATTCAGAGCTGAACTTGTATCCAGGATTAACAAGCTAGTTTCTAAGAAACTGGTGATCGCTGCCTAGCAAAAAAAAACACCTACTTGTAACTCCAGCTGATACTTTGCTTGAGGATCAAGACACTTTGAGGTGTTCTGTGGCACAATTGTAGTTTTTGTAAACATTTAACTGGTTACTTTGGTGCGTTCATCTGCATGTGTTAGACAACAAAAGGAAATTATTTTTCTGCCAGATAGCTATAAAAGTCATTTTAATATATCCTGAGCATAAATTATTTCCTCTGGTATTACACTTACTGGCTGTTCTCATCCACATTTCAGATGGCTGACTGCGGTGGGCTCCCTCAAGTTTCCCAGGTGGGATTTGAATGACGGAAATCCTTCTAATCCTGTTCCGCAGCGTGCCAGACTGCAACAAATGGGTGTTTTCCTGTAGGGTACTTGCTGTTCCCAAATGTCAGCCAAAAGGATGGTTATAATTTCACCAATAATGATGTCAGTTGGACATCTGAGCTTTCTTTTTTCTTTAAAGAGCAATGAAGCAGAAAATTAAGATTGGGAGGGGACATTATTTCCACTAATTGAAGTCTTAACCAAGTAAAGGTCTGAGACGAGAATACAGAGATATTCTTTTATCCTATCTACTATGATAATATAGATTTACCTTGTAGAGTAGGATTGTTGGTTGGACTTGGTGATCCTAAGGGTTTTTTTCCAACAGGAATGTTTCTGTGATTTCTGTGATTCTGTGAATTAAGGCTTGAGCAATAGTGTTTTTAAAGCATGTTCTCTTTCGCACTATTTATAGTATAGATCAGGAAAGCGGGAGGCAGGAAATAGCAACACCGTGTTCCTGCATCCACTGAGAATGAACTGGAGTTCCTGAAATATTTAGGCATAAATTCCAAGGCTGCTAATAAAAACCAGGATGGGAAAGTTGAAATTTACCTAGCTCTAGTGTTGCTTCACTTAAGATGCAAGCAGTAAATCAGCTTTAGAGTGTGATCTAACATCTAAATAGATTTCTGAGCAATATAATGTGGTGTTCATGAATTTAAGGAAAATAATGAGATTGTAATTACACAGAGTTGAGAAGTCCCCAAGTCTCTGTACAAGCAGTGTGCGCTCTAACAGTGAGAAGAGGAAAAAGGCTGTTTTAAAACCGCAGTCTTGTGCATTGCTTTTGTTTTACAAAGTCTGTTCTTTGTGATGATTCAGATAGAATAATATAAAAAAAAATATGGGCAATATTGGCAGTATTTACAATATGCGCAGTAATTGAGATTGTGAAGCTTGTTTGGCCACTAGGTGAACAGCAGAGGAAAATGGTGAGTGCCTTATTTCAAGAATGTCAGTCCTAGGCAGTTGTGCTTGCATCTTACAGATAAGCTTTTTTGCCCTATAAACATAGTTATCAGCTCGGACCAGCTGAATTTACTCTCTCCGATTAGGAATTGCTCAGTTAATGACCCTATATGAGCTGGCTATTATATTTTGTGAGGCTAGATGTTTTATTTTGGCTCACTTGCCTCAGTAACTGCATAAGCAAGTTAACACCAGGCTTAGACCACTCTGTAATCACTTCTCTGGAAATCTCGTTCTCAAGTGCATGTGTCCATTTGGTTAAAATAATGGGTCAGAGGACCAGACTAGGGAGGGGAATGGTGTAATTCTGTCATGTAAATGACATTTTCATCTAGAGAGTATTTAAGATAGGGCATCTACAGCATAGTAATGTAAGTAACTTGCTAAGCACTGTAAACACTACTATTTCTCTTTTGCAGCCTGCCAAACTTGCAGAAGCTTTCAAATACTTTGTTCAGGGAATGGGATACAGTAAGTATTGGTTTTATGGAATGGTTTACCTGACAACCAAGTTTTTTGGGGCATCTAAGCACTCTGAGTCTCCTGAACCCAGATGTGAGATCTTTTCCCTATTGGACATGCATTCGCAATGGGAAAGAAAAAAGAAATAAAAAAAACCCTACTGTGGTGTTTGGGCGAAGGGGTTTCGGAACACATTATGTTAGTACAGAGCTTCATAGACAGCTTATACTCACAAATACCTGCTTTCTTTCATCTTGATTTTTTTAAGGGGGATATTTGTAATAGTGTCCCCTCATTGCATCACAGAATGTGATCTGTGTACTGCACACAGCATGTAAAAACTCATTCAGAGGCTTCGTTGATTCGTGGCTTTGTCCTTCATGTATTTGCTTCTGACAGTGGCTGTGTGTAGATGCATTGCTATCCTGGGCTACCAGCAAAGGTTAAACATCTGAAAGTAATGAGAGGTCTGATGAGAGTCTAAACTTTTCTTATGGATTGCAGCAGTCAGAGCAACATGCCTTAAAGCTCTCTTGAACCCCTCGGCCCTGGCCAGCAATCTTGCCATTGTAATTTGGGCTCCTTAACTGTATGCTTGGAGCCACGGTGGTGCATATACATGTGAAGCTACCATGAAAAGTATATATTCAAGCTTGAAGTCTTCTCTAAGGGTGGTTAAGGATGGAGAGAAAGACAAGTGCTTCCTTACAAGCCCATGAAACAAGTCTAACAAAAAACTCTTCCTCCAGTCCCTTCTGCTAGCATGACCAGGCTGATGAGATCCCGCACGGCTTCTGGCTCCAGTGTAACCTCTTTGGAAGGACAGAGGAGCCGGTCTCACACTGGGGAAGGCACGAGGAGCCGGTCTCACACTGGGGAGGGAACGAGGAGCCGATCCCACACTGGGGACGGTGCCAGGAACCGCTCCCACACAGACACACGCATCGAGCTGACACCGAACTCCGCAAGCAATGCTGAACAATCAAGCCCCAAGTCCATGGAGGTGTCCTGTTAGATGGCTGTGGAAGGTTTAAACTGGTCACAGTGTGCAAATGTAATAGATGCCCCTTGTATCACAAAAACATAACTGGTATTAATCTCGAGCTATTCAGTAGGATGAACTCTGTCCACCAGGGTCTGACAGGGACCAAAGAAAAAAAGCATCTCATTTGCTCTATCATTATTCATGTAACTCAGACAGTTGCTGCTATTGTGTCCTCCTTCAAGGGATGCCAAATTCTAAAGGATACTTGCCAAAAGCTGATGTGGTTGTAAACGCTTCAGTGTCAAATCAGACTTGCTTAATATCCTCCTTTAAAATCAGATCTGTTACATGCCCCTTTATCTCTCATTCTGTTGAAGTAAACTGGCACAATTTGAGATGAGTTTCAAAGAGGAGGAGAAAAATTAGTTCACTATTATGAATGGCTTTTTAAAAAGGAAATGAAACATAAGGCCTCATGTTGAAGCTGAAGTCAAATTTATTGTATATAGCTTGACATTGAATGATAGAGAAGTTAATGTATTGTGCATTTTTAGACCTTCTAATTCACTAGTATTCAAGGCTGTTTTCCTATGTACAATAATGTACTACCAAAATAGGCAATTTTAATGTGACTTTGAGATTAACTAAATCCTTAAGCTTTTTTATTTCACTTTTTGAAATTTAGTTCCAGTCTTCCTTTCCTTCCCTCCTCCTGGACCCTAAAACCCGCTTAGCCAAATGAGGATGGGATTGAAATTTAATAACCAAGGTAGTGTTTCCTGTTTGGGGTCTTGGGCCAAAGGGTTTTACCATACTGCAAAAGTTGGTGTAGCCGTAAGAAGTAGTGCATACGAGCAAAGCAGAAACAACTTGATTTTCCACTTCAGGCAGTTTCTTATCTTTGCAGCTCCAAGGTTTTGTGTCCAGCACAATTGTGATAAATTTGGATTTTCGTAAGTGAAGCCAGATCCAGCTGTTCTTTGTCAGGAGAGATGAATAACTGTGAGATGGCATGTGATTAGATACTGTACATTCAACTGCCACTAATTACTAGATTTGAAACTCTGATGAGATCTCACTGGTGCTGAGAAGTGTATTCCACAAAGTAGTGGAGTGACAACACTGTGTGTGTGAAGTACAGAGTTTAATGACGGCATAAATGTAATGATCTGCTGGTTCTGCATCTTTACGTAACCTCCTGATATCTTGGGTTACTTTCTTTGATGCTAGTAGCTTCATATGTTTGCACCAGTCAGATTTTCATTATTGAGTGTTCTAAAGATTGTCCTTGGCTAGTGGGGCAGGATTTCCCAAGCTCCAGTGCATATGTGCTGCATTGCAGTCCTCATACAAATAAGAACACTCAAATGCTGAGCAGTTAAATAGCAAATATTAATACTTTGGGATTGCTTGTTCAGAAGAACACCGTCTAGGTTACTTTATATTGACTAACTGCAGCTCTTGTGTAGAATATCCATAACAGTTTGTGGGAAGAACAGACAATTTCCAGAAAGAATAAAGCTATTGTGTAAAGTCTATCAAGAAAAGTTTCTTAATGAAGTATTTGTATTTATTTCAAAACAAATAAATTTGTAACTTTGCAATGTCTGGTGTCTTGATGTTTTACCAGGACTACAATAATCTTTCTCAGTCAGAGGACAGATTTTTCACTCCTTTGTATCAAGGACATCTTGTTTTCTTTTGCTCATATCTCTGCATTTCCCAGTGCTGAGAGCTCTTATTTTTCCACTCTATTTTCCCACTATACTAAGAAAACACAACACTCTTCAATATTAAGCATTACTGGCTATGCAAAGTACTAAAGGATAATTTTGCTCTAACAAATATATTTTTTTAAATTGAGTCTTTATGTGGAGTATAATTTGTGTGAAGTTTTCTTTGCCTCTGTAGATAGACATCTGTGGTCTGTACTCTGACTTCCTTACTGGAGTCAGTGCCATGCTCGTAGCATCCTTTCTGATCTGTAAATCCATCCATGTGTGACATGTTCCTCACCAGTCTCTAGAAGTATTTGGTCATCTTGACTGAAATCACAGATGCCGCTTTGAATTTCTAAATGCCGTTCATTTTTGACCTCTGAAAAGTAGAGAAAGTACTGAGCTTTCGCAAATAAAGAATTCCCCAAATGAAAGAGGAAGAGGAATATAAAGGTGCAGAAAAGAATGAAAACATTGATTTATTTCCGTCCTTAAAGCAGAAAGTTATCCTCTTCCATTTTCAGTTTCTATTTATCTTGATAATTTCCTGTTAAAAGATTAGGGTTTTTTGTACCTGTGTGGTACAAGGGTCTGGAAACACTGCAGCGGCTCACTGAGAGTGTTGGTTAGGAGATACAAGAGCCCTGGGCTTTTCAGGGACAAAGGGGTTGGTGAATTTGCTGGAAGTACTTTGGACCTCTCCTTTCTTCTGTATCTGAAAAAATGCTGTGATAGAAAGAAGCAAAAGCAAATATTTGGCATATCTGAGACAAGGCTCTGCTAGATTTGATGAATCAGCAGTCATGATTGGACTGATACCAGCAAAGGGCTTGATTTGGTTAACCACAGCCTGTGCCTGCGAAAATGAGAGGAACCTATGCCAGCTCATCTAACAAAAGACTAGCGAAGTTATGTTCTTCGTTGAGCTTTTCTGGGAATGGCTAATCGTTCCTTCCACAAGGACACCATGGTGTGCCTGTCAAGTCTAGGCAGTTTATTTTTGTTTAACGGGGAGGAAGGCATCCAAGCCTTCTTGCAGCACAAAGGGATCTTCGAGCACTTCTGAGCAGCAGGGGGTTGCTAGGACCACTATAAATGTCAGCTCTGCAACAAGAAGTATTCATGTGGCAAGGAACAGGGTGTACCTGTACAGAAAAACTGGAGGACAGTACAGAGGAATGGTGTCTTACCTTTTAGGAGTTGGGACTTTTCCCTGCCATGCTGGTCTTGTGTTATCTTTTAACTTGTACCATAACTGAAGTGATGCAAGTAACTCACCAATTTGTTAGAAATGTTTATAAACCCCCTACCTAGAGGCTGCAAATGATGAATTCTGCATTGTTCTTGGAGATAGCATTAGCCAAATACTGTGGTGTCATTAAAACAGAGAAGATGAGCTGGTCTTTCAGGTTCATCTCAAGGTATCAGGCTACCAGAGAGCAAGGAGCTCCTGTGACATAAAGGAAATCCGTATCAGACTGTGTGTGAGGTTTCCAGAAATACATAGTTCACCTCTGTAGTTTGGGGTTCTGAAGGGTGGAAGAGAACCAAGAGGTTTCCTGGCTGCTGCTGTAGTGGTGTCATTCAAAATCACGGGTGTAAAGGATGTCTTTGCCGAAATATGAGTTCTTCCTGCCTCTCCCTGGGTCTCAATATCTATTGTGCAGAATTTGGCTAAACTTCAAGATGGCTTTCCCCCTCTGTCCTTGCAGAGGAGGGATGGGAGAGCATGTGCCAATCCAATGTTGCTGCAGCAGGACTTTTGTATTGAAGGACACTCTTTCCTCTTTAAAAGTCTCTAGAGACTAAACAGCTGGGAACTTTAACCTCGACGTATTCGGGGGGTTTATCATTAATGTCATGTGCTGTAAGTGGTGGACTGAGCTGGAGAAAAAAGAATTTATAGCAAAGCTGCTTATTTTTTTTTCTCTCCAGTGCTGGAATCCTCTTCCTGTCTGTTTTAGCATCTTGGGCAGACTATCCGTTGCAATCCTCAGTGTCCCAGTAACACAGTCTGTTGTTTCTACCAATACAACACATTGAGCAGTGCCTCACAAATGCTACTTGCAACTTGGTCCTTCCTCTTCCCACATGCCATCTGCCTTCTATTTCTTTTTCCTTCCCACTATTGCACTCTTTCGCATTCACTGGAACTGAAAGACTCTCCTGATCTGTCTATATGAACAGCTGTTTTGATGTGTGGATTTAGTGTTTCCACTGAGCCAAATATAGGCTTTATGTTGATGGCTGATCGCTGCCTAATGTTTAAATAAGTGAGAAAAAGGATGTCAGGATATTTTAAGAGATCAACCCTTCCCCCTCAGCCCTTTGTAAAAGACAGACACAGCCTCTCATTGTTTCTATCTATTGCTTCGTTAAGGGCTCCATTCATTTTACAAACAACACAGCTGCTGACCAGTGTTGGGAGGAAAAAGAAAAAAAAAAAAAAAAGGGAAGGCTTCTGATTGCAACTGCCAAACAGTTCAATGCCTGTTCCCTGCAACTCAGTGTGTGGATCGTTTGCACACCCAGCACCTCCTGGGGACTGCAGGAAAATTGTCTGTAATTAAAGAGGCACTTCCTCATCTCAAGCACTCTGCATATCTGTGGTGTTGGTGCCTCTTGTATGTGCATCACACACTGGATGCAGATGTCACTAAGCTTCTCTAAAATAAAAAAAGAGGTTGGGAAAGGAGATAGTAATCATCTCTTCCTTTCCAAGCAGCATCACCACAGTGAGCTGTATCCCTCAGCAGAGCTGTAAAAAATATCCTTGAGTGACCCACCACTCTCTGCAATTGCTTATGGCTGAAGTGGATTATGTTATTCAGGTCAAGGTCAGTGCAGGAAGGGGCCTGGGGGAGGAACAAGCTGTTTGCTGGGCAGTCCCACGGTGGGAGGGCTGGGGCAGCTCCGGGCAAAGCCTACATGAGTGACAGCACTCAGGAAAGAGGAAGAGTGGCCACCAGCCTTGCAGCTCTTGGCTCTGTGCACGTGTGTGTGTATGCACATGTGTGTGTGTTTGCACACATATGTCTGCAGAGCCTCACAAATCTCAGCACCCTGCATGCAGCGGGGAAGATGGACCTGCTGAGTTGTTTCTCTGCACTTGGCAGACCTGTCATCAGAATGGAGCATGGCCAGCCTGCTTATGGGTCTTGGAGAGTCAGCCCCAAGCAAAGGTGCTATCCAGTGCCTTGCATACTGGTGAAATGGAGAGAGTCAGATTCCCTTGCCTTACCTAAGGTCTACCTTGCACCTCTCCAGCTAGGAAATTGTCATTTATTGACTGAGTCCAGTGTGTTTTCCTTTATTTTTGGTGATAACCAGGGATTAAAAAAAAAAATTTAAAAAAATTAAAAATCTTTGTTTTTTTACCACCTGCTGCCCACATAGGCTTGGAGCAGGGGAAAACCTACCAAAATAGAGCCTAGCACAAGGTAAGCCCTTCATGTGGAAAGTGCAAATACTTAGGAGGTGATGGGTTTCCCAGACCAAATACAATGGATGAGAAAGCAGCTGGGATCGTGTGCTTGGCAGCTACCACATGTGAAAGCAAAATAACCAAAAGACAGAAGGGACTTCCGGTGCCTGTAGAGGCAGCAGGGGAATGTGGTACTCTTACTGAAAACTATTGGCAAAGGCACAGTTGTTTGGAAAATGCTTATAATTGCAGAGGACTTCTATTCCCAGGAAAAAAACAAACAAACAAAAGCAACACCAAACCAAACAGACAAACAAAACCATGAAACAACCAAAAGAACCCCCAAACAACACAAAACAAAAACACACTATGAGGAGGCTGGGGAGTGGGTGCCTTCTTGTTTGATGTCTTGATAGCCAAGAAGCCCAACACAGATCCATTATTGTTCAGGACTGGAGGCCACTTAAAGTGTTTCAAGTTCCTACTCAGGCAGGTAACATACTTTAGGCTGGAAGGCAAACTTGATTTGTGAGAAAACTCTACAAATACATCATTCTAGAACTAAATAGTAGAATCCGTACTGGGGTCAACTCTGAGGGTATGTAAACATAAGGATATAGAATAATAATTATTTAATTAAAATGTTTTTCCCTATGTCTCTAATAACCTTGTTTGAACAATTTCTGGCTGTGTCTCTGTTACAAACTGGTTACTCCTGCAACCTCTTGAGAGAGCTGATAAAGAAGCCATGCTGGTTGAGTAACACACTCCTTTTTGCTCAAAGACTCCAATCCAGCAAGAGNAACAAAACAAATGTAGAGCCAGATACAGACCTCAAAAAAGGACACTAGTTGAGGAGCACCTAGCTTTCCCACACTGCCAAAATATTCACACTGAAGGAATTGTAAAAGAATATCCTTATTTTCCACATTACTGGCTCTTTATTTTTATATTTTTATGTCATCCAGTTCAGGGCTTTGTCACAAATCTCAAGTACATACTTGGACAGTGGCCATATGAGGATATTGGGAAAAGAAATCTCAGTGGCAAACACATTTCACCTTATTTTGATTAGCTTCTAAACAAGGTGTCAATCATAAATTTATTCATCATTTACCATTTCTGAGGTTATTTAATACCTTTAAACCTTACTTGCACCATGCCACCTATGAAACCTCTTCATGGTGCTGTACGAACATGTAAGAGTCATTAAGTAGCTGGAATAACTTGGAATAACAATGCCAAAACAATCTAGTTTTCCCATTATTCTTTGATATATTTCAACATATGAAGCCAACAGAAATAGCTCTGTAGAACTGTTTAAACTGGAAACTCACCCTTTGAAAAGGTATGTGTATGGATGTGTGCCTGTAGTTAACAAAGCCACTGTCTCCATCGGAGCTAGCAGGAGTGTTGCCATTTGTATCACCATGAGCTAACTCTCAAAATCCCATCCTGCATCCTTGTTTCAGCCTATAAAGACAACTGGATGATTGTCATGAGTAGGATTATCTCAGATTACTCTGAATTGCAAAAGAGTCACTCTCATACTTTCTCAAGTTCTAGTCTGTCTCTGGACCAATGCACCAGAGGGGTCTAGCACCAGCTTGGCTCCTGGTATCTCAGTTGTTATTATTGCTTTCTTGGATGACGGTACCACTTTCAGGTCCCAGCAGAGACCTGGGCCCATTGTGTGAGGCATTGTATAAATGTACAATGAGCATCAGTCCCTGCTGGAGGTGTGATTGCTCTCAACGGAGGCAACGTACAGTAGGGCCATGTTGTTCTGGCTCTGAGGAACTGACGAAAAACAAAGCAAACAGCTAGATTTGTGAAAGCCCTTGAAGATCTAGACCATTGATATATTTAAACTGTAAGCATAAAAGTATTTTCGTCAGGATACATGATTTGCCCAAGTACACAGGGAGCCAGGGAACTGAATCTGAAGGCTAGTCTATTGCCTTAGTCCTACGGCTAATCTTCTTAACATCCATTAAACAAAAGATCTCTAATCCATTACAAACTGCAAGCCATGTTCACTGGCTACAAGTGTTGCTCTTTCCCCTTTCATTGTCACCAGACAGTCAGGCAGTTGCTCTGTACAAGCAGCAGAGCTAATGAGGCTTGGTTTCCTGTATATGTGTCAAACACCCCCACAAAACTCCTTTAGTGTAATGACCACTATTCCCCATCCATGATGCCTTCAACTCTCCCTCCATTTGGCTGCTCATTTCCAACTGGCACATCAGTTGAAAATGCCCTAATGCTGCTCCTGTGGCTGGGCCATGCTGCAGACGTGTTGGAGGTGTTAGCTACCCAGCCGATATGGGTGTGGTAGGGGCAATGTGGTGGGCCTCCTCCCTGTCCTGCTGCTTTATTTCACTTTTTATTTCAGGAATTGCAGTGCTTCTGAGATTGCTGCTCTTCTGACCACTTTGCTTGGCATTTCCCACAAAGGGACTGACAGACAAAAGGACAGTGTGATTGCGTACGCCTTGTTCCCACAGGAAACTAGGCTAGAAACAGAACCATCTTGGGTGTGTCGGCTGAAATCTGTGGTTTCCAGGCATTCACTTCACTAAAAACTGACTCGCACTGGAGCTGCTGGTCATGCATTAGCTTACAATAGCTTCTTTTATCTCCCAGTGAAAGCTGTGTGTTTCATCCCCTGCAGCATTTGATTGCTGTGGTTACAGTATTAGCTAATTGCAAAGCAAAGCAAGCCTATTAAGTGCCACTGTTTCAGAGAGGTCTTCTAATCCTGCTTTCTTGTCTTCTTATGTGTACATGTGAGGCAGAGAAAGGCTGACTACACATATAAACACACATTATATATGCACTTCACTTTATGCACCACAGACTGCACCACAGGAACACGTATATGTAAATACAAACATATATATGTATATTAATGGACATGTTCATATACAGCTTTCTATATAATATTATATGCAATATTATATATTTGCATGTATATAATACTGTATATGCATGTATACATACATATATGTGTGCATATATTACTATATATGGCTATAGATCTATGTATATACACAAATGTATATGTGATATTTTAAAATGAGCAAGAACTAGAAGGATACCAAATCATAGCTAAGGGATGTGATTGAAAGAGGTTCTAGTATGGGTTGCCAACCGAGCACCTCAATAAAAAACCATATTCTTCATTTTCTTTCCTTTTTGGATAACTTTGTCAACTTCTTGGCTAAGACTTATCTTTTACATGTTCCCATGGTCTTTTTTTTTTACCAGGTGATGAAGGTCAAAATGCAGCATGTTCAGTCTTGCAAGTGCTAACCTCCTATTTGTGTAGAGGTTGAATACATGAGATGGGACCTCTCCTGTCACATCATCTGGGCCAAAGGTAATCATAAAACTGAATCTTGCAAAATCCCAGCATCTTCAGGTTCCGTATCACAAGCAGAAAAAAAACCAGGAAAGGCCCTTTGCACCTGCACTGGAACATGCAGACAAGGATTACCCTTCTTTTTTTTTTTGCCTCTCCCCACTGGGAATTTCATGGAGGTTCCAACAAAGAAATAAAATATTTGAATTAAGGAATTACCCAACTCTATGAAAAAATTATGGGTAAAATCCTTGTATACAAATAAAGATACTGTTGAAGTTAACAGCTTTTGAAGACACGCAGCATTTTTCCTAGAGGTTTTTATACAGTGACTACATTATTTTTATCCTCCTTACAAGAAGCTTTAATTTATCATACCTAGAAAGATTTGTGTCTCCTGGGAACTAATCTAACTTCCTCTGAGATCTCAAGATTGTGCTGGTTTGAGCTAATTGGAATATTTTTAATAGAGAAAATTATACTGT
>VWYK01111715.1:0-11877 GCA_013399775.1 Semnornis frantzii | reverse complement strand
CTTGTATATTTCTGTAAATATTCCTGTATATACTGTATATATTTGCTTGTATATTGTGCTGAGCTGTAAATATAGCTTCATCTCATAACTTCCAGCCGACTGAGAGTCTAGCCTGGGTCATTTTAAAGTGCGGGGGGGCAGGGAACTCCCAAACCGTCACAAAGATGAAGACAGACATCTTGCCAGCTGCAACTAAAGCTGATTCAAGTGACTGATTCAAAACAGTTGCATGATCTTGAAGTTCAGCCCTGTATTGGTCCTGTCTCCAGGCTGTGCATCATTCACCAGTTCTGCTGTACCACCAGAGATTTTTGAAGCAGATACTACAGTTTCCAACACAGAAACACATTTTTTCTCTCCCAGGTGAAACAACAGCAAACGTGCTTTGGAGCATGGTTGCTTTAATAACAATTTGTTGGAGAAAAAAAAATGGCTCCATCATGTTTCAGTGATGATAAATTTATTTTCTGGAAAAGTAATGACAGGTTTTTTTCTTCTCTTAGCTGATGTTGGCACAGTTACTTCTGCAGAAAATGTTTATGTTGATGATTACACTAAGCAGCAGCCCAGTTGCAAGTAAAGCACCAGAAGTTGTCGCCTTCTTTTGCGTCCATTCATCCACAGACCTAATGGGAAGCCTAATACCTGTATTCTCATTTATCATGTCTCCTTTCCTCTATCTCAACCATATAAAACAAAGGCATATGTCACTGGAAAGGTGGCAGCAGGAAGCAGGACCCGTGTGGTGCTAAAACCAGAGGGAGGAGGAGGTGGTGGTCCTAAGGCACAGACCATACCATTTCTATGTGAATAAACAGGCATCTGGGGTATTGTTCTCAGTCTTTCACCTGCCCATCTATGTTTGATCCTTCAAGACTGCAGAGTTATCATCATCTATGGATAAGAGGATCTATTCATTTATGATGCTTGAATCTCATGTCTAAGCTACTGACAGCCACAGTTTTGCTGACACACTAGTGTACTCTTCTTTCCTTGGGGCAGTTAAAATACTGGCCGAAGAAACAGCAGTGCCAACTGAACTGTCATTTAAGTCCTGGAATCTGTGCATGGAAGAATTTCTGGCTGCCGTTAATAGATGGAGGACTATTAGAATTGAAAATCCTGTTTGTTCAAGGCATCTTCAAAAGCAGTGTGGCAAAACAAGGAGATTAAACACCTTAACTCAGGAAAACAAGCCAACCAGAAAAAAAACAAAACAAAACAATACAAACAAACAAAAAACACACCAAAAAAATCCCAACCAAAAAACAAAACCAAACAAAACCCCAAAATTGTACATTTTAATGGATGAAGATTCTCCTTTTATTTTAAAATCTCTGTAAAATCAGAGCAATGGGTCAATTCCAGCATTCAGCCAATTTAATTAGCGATTTCAGCATAATCATGGTAATGAGCCAAGTCGGCAAAGATGTCGTTGGGGTTCTTGCAGTTCAGGTTGCAAAAACAAGCATTGATCCACATGATTTTCCAGGAAAATTCAGTTCCATCTGGGCACTGAAATCTCACTTCAATAGTTTTGGACTTGTATGGCGTACAGCACCTGTTGTCTGTGCAGACACCACAATATTTAGGTCTATAAGGACTTTTGCTCACACATCCTGAGATGGTGTAGTTCATTGGTTCATTGGCTCTATAGACAGCCAAGCACTTCTTCCCAGGCTAAATCAGAGAACA
The DNA here is from genome assembly GCA_013399775.1 of Semnornis frantzii. NCBI lineage: Eukaryota > Metazoa > Chordata > Aves > Piciformes > Ramphastidae > Semnornis > Semnornis frantzii. Next base: position 10,182 of record VWYK01111715.1, on the reverse strand, counting down.
GGGGAAAAAAAAAAGAAAAAAAAAAGAAAAAAAAAAGGTTAATACTGATTGATGACACAAGCAGGACATACAAACTGCCTTTCTGATACTTGAAGGGTTTTGAAGCCATGATTAAGACTTTTGCAATCCTGATCCAGAAGATGCGACAGATGTACGCCTTTAGACCGATAAATCCAAAAGCTGCAAGTAGGATACTTGCAAAATACAGTTCATAACCATGAGCACTCATGGACCCTCACTTTTCTGCTAGCTAAGTCACAATTCTGTCCAAACCAGCACAGCTGACTTGGCTTGCCTTTCCTTGCAAGGACCTTTTGGCTGGAACTAAAGCTCTCAAGGGAAGATTTTCATACCAGCATGTACCAGCATAGGGAAAACACATTTTTGTCCTCTCTGCAGCACAGTAAATCCATGTAGAAATACAGCCCTCAGAGGCCTGAATGCCCCACACCCAGGTAAAGCCAAAGGCACGCAGGAAGAAAGAGTCCGCACCTTAATGTGCTTGGCTATGTCCACCTCGCAGGGGCGCATGTTGCACAGGCGGCTTTCCTTCAGGAGCCGGCACTGGTCGTTGTCATTGGAAATCCTGGTGGAGATCCCTAGCCCACAGGTCTTTGAGCAGGGACTCCAGGATGAGGTGTGAACAATGCAGTTCTTCTGCCAGGCTTCATCCTCTCCCTCGTATGCTGCGGAGACCAGATTAACCCCACATTATTCAGACGGGGCAGCTTTCCATATTAAACACTTTCTCCCCAGCTCATTACACATTCAGGCCACTAACTCAAATAATTAAATCACAGCAAAGTGGCTCAACATTCCTGTGAACCTCCTCATCCCACCCCCTTTGCCGCTGACCTACTTGTGTCAGACCCTCCAGTGTTGTGAGTGTTTGGGGCCAGGGCTCATTTCTTTATTTCCCTTCACAGCCTTGCACAAGGGGGCCCTTGTTTGGGCCCCCCAGGTGCTGCCACAATGCAAACACTTAATTACAGAAGCCTGCGCCAGCCGGTGCAGAAAAGGGATGAGATCTGATCTCACCATGAAGGTTTATTTCTGAGCCCATTCAATTGATTCCCTGTAGCAGAAAGCAGTCAACAGTCTTTGCTGGAAGGCTGAAGGGCTTGGGAAGCAGCCACAGCCTTTCACTGGGAGGAAGAGCAGCTTGAATAGCTCTCAGGGAGATCAGCAGCCACTTGAAGAAAGTGTGGGCTCTGTTTTGAAAGCAGCCAACAATCCCAGTTCAGGTTCCTTCACAGTCTTGGCCAAAAAAACCTCATTGGTCTGTAACTTGCAGAACACCGCAAAGGCACTACTCTGACAGAAACCCTGCTGTACTGAGCTTGTGCACTGTAATAGTTATTGTCATATTAATTATTGTATTAAATGTAATAAATATTAGTCTCACTTTTATAAGAAAATTTCAGGCAAGCAAAGCTGCGTTGTGCCCATTTTGGAACATAGGCTATGAAGACATAAGGCAAACTTCAGTAGCAGTTCGTTTTGATTTGGATCTGCTTCACAGTTCAAAGCTACCAGGAACAGAAGTGAGGGCTAAACTCTGGTAAGTTTAAGGCATAAGATGGAGGTTTTATTTTGTATAATATTAATACAGATAAAGGACTGGAGAAAAACCCTTCACCTGTAAGGAAAAAAAGTCCTGGTTTACAACAAACATCCTATGCCTTTTTCAGCTCTGTTTTTGTGAGACAATCTAAAGTATCAAGCTAATACTTTTAATACACCACAGGGTATTAAAATGATAAATTTAAGCCATATAGCAATGTGAGCCCCTCTTATGCGTTTAGGACCACATTTGAGGTAAATGGTACCACCTCTGTGCAGTGGGCTATATGATCTTCTCTATGAATGTGAGTGTGAGGAAAGAAGATGCTTTATGTGATACATAAAGAAGATAGTTTAATTATGTCACCAGTCCAGAACTGCTAAAAAAACTATAGTAAAACAAAGACACTGTAGCCTAACTGGCAGTGAACTGTGACCACAATAACTGTTTTCACAGTCTTGTGCAAGTTTGGAACTAAGATACAGGGGCTCTAACATCATGCTAGCAATGCAATATAACCCAGACAGAAAAACTCCGTCCTAGATTAACCTAAGCCCATTCTGTTTTCCAGAGGGCTCAGACTGAAAAAGAAAATGGCGAAGTAAAAAGGACTTGTGACATCTTCAAAGTGTCAACAGATGTGTGCTTCAAAAGGGCTTTGTCATACAAGAATGTTTGATGAATCTCATATTGCTGCTAAGGAGTTCAAGCACGGTGTTGGTGTTTGCAAGTCCTGCCCTTCACTGTATGTTGTGTAGGAGTCTTTGTGACTCAATCACACAAAGATCAGACACCTGCAAGCTCTGGCAGTACAAGATGACACTTTGGTTGTAACCTCTGAATTCAGTTGCCCCATGACAAAGGAGAGGTCCACCTCACTCCCACTATACCTGCAGAGGAGATGTGGCGTGGAGATGTCTTCCTGATTTTCTTGGAGTCATCACAAACCCACTGCTCGCAGCACTTCCCTGCCATCTTAATCAACTTTGGATTTGGGCACCAGACAAGGGGAGGACGTGAGTTTGTGCACATGGGAATACAGCCCACAGCCCCATTAATGCATGTGCAGTTGTATTTGCAGTTGGGCTGAAATGTATCCCCATTGTTGTACCTGACTCCATTGAGGACACACCCTACACCAACAACCTCTGAAAGGAAAGAAAAAGAGAGAAAGACAAACAGAGCACCATTAAAATAAAGCTGCCAACAAACAGTGCTGTTGTGTTTTTTCACCAAGCTGCTCCCCAGGCTAATGGAAACAATGCGGAGATGTAGCAGTCCTGAGGGGCAATGTGTTCTGTGTGATATTGAGCCAAATGTGGTCACACCTTCTAGGAAAGGGTTTTCACTCTGAATCACAACAAAAATCAGATTCTTTAGATTATTGGAAAATAAAACAAGTTTTATCCGTGAATGCTCAATTAAAAAAACATTCCATGACATGCTGCTAAATGTCGTCAGAAGTTGGAACAAAGTAATCATCACAGATATTGAGCAAAATTTGATGTTTTCAGAGACATGTGAGGACTGCAATCCTGACACAGATCTTCACAACACCTCTATCCATCTGAATCAGAAGGAGGAGGACAGCCAAGGCAGGAAAGGAGCACCTAAAATGGCACTGGATTTCTCTAGGTAGGCAACTATATCCCACCCAGTTCACCACAGAACAGTTGTTTCAAAAAATGGAGTAACGCTTTTTAAAGCCACAAAAATTAGTATATGATGTATACTTTTAAATACAATCATGAAAAACTCAAGCATTTTGGTTGCCAAAGAGCAAGAATCACATTTTTTTCAGAAGTAGTTGCTTGTTGGTTTGGGATTTGGGGTTGTTTTTTTGGGTTTGGGTGGTTTTTTGTTGGTTTGTTGGCTTTGGTTTGTTTGGGGTTTTGGGGATTTTTTTTCCTTTTTTTTGGGGGGGTGGGGTTGTTGTTGGTGGTTTGTTTGTTTGTGGGTGTTTTGGTCCTAAAGTTATGAAGAGTTATTTGGAATCAGTGGCAGAAATCTTCTAATGGCAAATTCAAATGAGTTTCTTCTTTGCTCACATGGAGGCAGTGAATATGCACTGAACAGGTTGTATAAATTTTAAGTCTGGTCAGAAATGGAGCTGCAATGTGGCTGCTTCAGGGCCAACACAAACTGAAAATTCTGCCAAAGCTTCCTATTTTTAGAATGGGCTGAGTGAAAACATCAACAACAAATCCCTTCTTCTGCACAGAAATGAAAGTTGTTGGAACTGGAAGCACAGATCCAGATCATGCTCAGCTCCAACTTTGACAATGCTTCAGCCTGTGTTGAGGAGACATCACTCAGTGGCGGAGTTAGAGCTGGAAATTCACTTAAATTTCTAGATGTGAACAGAGATCATGAGAACATTCCCAAACACAGACAAAGGGGCTGCTGAACATCTTCATGCAGAATCTGCATCTACATTAGCAAATTTAGGAGCATATCCTTGTTCCTGATACCACATGCACAATGTTACCCTCCCTGTATGGGCATGTGCTCAGCATCATGCTGTCTTTGCTTCAGTGTGGAGAAAAGCCAACAACAAAAGGAGAACTGCAGTGATTCCCAGGCAGGTTCCTATCCAATGTCCAGGTGAGCAGATCCTGGGACACACGTTAATATGCCAATCTAGATACAGTCTGAATTTATCACAGTTTCACCCAGTTCCCTATCCCATCACCAGTTCTTAGCTCTTTCAGGATCTTTATTTTCCACAAATGATATTGTTTCTCTAGTTCTGCATATACTGGATTCTCTAGACTCAGCTTTTGGCATCCATCTGCAAAGTAAATTCCTCACAGCAGTTAGTCCCCAGCCAACACCCGTCACAGGAGTCTCACTCTTGCCTCCGCTCACCCTGTGGGCAGGGCAGTAGCTGGCATATTCAGAGGGGAGTGATGCAGTCTGTATGTGACCTGATGCACCAGAAAGAACATGTCAGCAGATCATGTTGTGTGTATCTATCTCTACACTGAAAGGGGAAGACCACAGCTTTCTATAGCAGCCAGAGACAAACCACTTTGTAACTGTGGAAAGATGTACTTTCATGGGCCTCAGCTGTGCACACCACAATGCCCATTGCCATATAACCATAAATGTCACATAATAGAGATGTGAAAGTGCAGATTGGGAATCCTTCCAGATCTCACTGGGGAAGCTGGGCATCAGTCTTCCTACATTACAGTGCTGTTGCCACAGGCAAGCTGAACTCCTATGATGTATGAAGAAGGCTAAAAAAATAACTTAGAAAAATTTAAAAATCATCCAACTAAGAAAGCAGGCACTTAAATAAATATCAAGTAAAGTGACAGTCTTTAAAGAGACACAGAAACGTTGAGGTAGTTCTGATACAGTACCCAGTTTGTTTTCCTCCCTCAAGGTAGGGTTAGTGGTAACAATGTCATTCTTGACAGACATTTGCCTAACCTGCTTTTACAGACCTCCCATGAACACTTCAGATAACACATTTGAAAGATCTCATAGCCACTTTTCTTTACCTTGGATCTTTTCTAATCTGGAAATTACTGTTCAAGTTTATAGCTCGTTGTACACACCTTCTCTCGTTATTTTGCCATATCGACAAAAATCTAGTTAGAACTCACGTTTTACATTCTTGCTTTGTTGTTGTGGCTGTTCTAAAGTAAAGCCAAAATGATTTCTTACTACACATCCTATCTTCCTTCTTCAGAGGAACAGCAACCCCTAGTATCATTTCTGTGAGGAATTGTCAGTTACCTTGAGCCTCCTTACTCCTTACACACACCTCTTTCAAAATGTCTTCTGATTTTCTAAGTATATTGAAGTCCACTGTGTGCAATCTTTCCTCCTTCTGTTATCCTGTTTATTCACCTCACAGTCATCACTTTTCCAGGCTTTTTTCCAGCTTTACATTTTTTTATTAGTGCCTCACTCCTGGTTATGTTCCAGCCTAGAAAACCCTCACTCTAACTTGATTTTTCCTGGTTCTGATTCAAAGTCATAACCAATAAATTCTAATCACTTGTTAAATAGTAAGAATTCTTTCTGATCAGGTATCTGTGTGGTCGTACACATGGTCCTTTCTCTTTTAGTCATTCCTGGAGTAATGAATTTCAATAATTTATGAGCGGATTAATATTCTTCCATGTTCTGAATCTCAGAACAAGTGAATATATGCTTGGTACACAAAGCACTACCACATTTCTTCTTCCTCTTCTTCTTGAATAAATATATTCCCGTCACATGCATTATCTCACCAAGAGTTTGTTATGAGAGGCAGGAAAGAAGTCTCCTGCTTCATGGCAGCCAGTATGAATAAAAACATTGTAAGATTAAAGATTAGACCTCAATTCATCACCAAGAAACTTTGCTAGGAGGTGATTCATCCTTGACCCTCCTGACAGAATACCACAGCCTATCCTTCCTAAGGATTCATTGCTGGAAATAATGAGAAGCATCTTCTTAATACCATGTTTTTCATGTAGACATCCACATTGTTTGTCTTTAAAGCCAGCTGCATACTTATCCAGCCTTCATTCCCATTCCATTACAGCACTCCCTCCTGTTGTGGGGAATGCAGAGTCATCTACTTGCAAATCTGAAGACCTTCAAATATTGGTTTTCCCTCATTCTTGGCTGCAACCAACTCAAAGGGAAAGAATACAGATACCATTTCTCATTCAGCCAGCTGTCCCGAGGATGAAGGCAGTTATAAGGAAATGGAGGATGATGGAGAGGCTGATGAGCATATAGCCAGGAATCTGATGAGAGAAATCTCAACTGTTACTCAGACGGAAGGAAGCGGTTGGTGTTTATCTAAGTCAAAAATATATGTACGTCACTTACGTGCACATACTCCTATTTCGTACCTAGGTCTGTCTCCGCTGTAGTCACAGTACAAGCCCCTGTGGAAGTCACAGGTGTCAGCCTCAGTGCAACTTTCTCCACGTTGCTTGGCACAGGTCTTGCAACAGTCACAGCCATCCGTGACCAGGCTGACGCCTACTGAGCATAGAGGTGGGGACTTCGGACACTGGCACGGCCACTTACAGTACTGAGTCCGTGTGTACGGCTCTGTCGTGGCAGGGATGGTGGCAGTCATGGTGGTGGAGGTCTGGGCAATGGCCTACAAACAAAAAAACATGGCTTGGAGAGCGTTCCAGAGGAAAGGGGTTTGCAAAGCTTCTGGTAATTAGATCTCAGTTTAAATCTCCTCAGGACTAAAGAGATTACAAGGAAAACAAACAATAAATGTAAAAGAGTCATGGAAAGGGAGCAGTTGCTTCTCTCTTGTAAACCTCTTCAGATATCAGCCAGTGGCAAATGCTTTGCAGCTTGGGCTGGCACCTGAACTGTATAGCACATGCCTGCTGCTACTCAGTCTTTCTTAGAAATTTCCTCTCTAAACAGAGTTCTCTGTGCAGGTTGGAACACATCAAAACCACTCCCATACATGAGACGAAAGTGTGACAAAGATGCTTAGGGGACTGGAGTGCTGCCTTAATGAGGAGAAGCTGAGGGACCTGGGGCTTTTTTCCTGTTTTCATAGGGGCTCTAGACAGGAAGTGTGAGTGGGCTAACCACTACACCTGGGGTCAGGTTCAGACCACCCCCAGAGAGGAGTCAGGAGGACCTTCGGTCAGGTTCAGACTCCCCCCCAGGAGGGTTAACCCTTTATGAGCCTAAATTAGTTTTAAGGTTCTTAGGTCTGTCTGTGATGGGCTCTTCCAGGTTTCACACTGTAATTCCTGTGATGTTGCCCTGGCCCACATCAATCCAACATCTCAGATATTTCTGCAGTAATTTTCCACCTATGCCTTTTGTTACATTTTTGTTGTACTCACAGTCACTGTAGGACCTGTAAATCAGATGAGTGTAAATGAAGATTCATAATGTTAGCATTTTTCACATTAACTATGCACAAACATTTACTAGCATGGTGAGCAAGGAAGGAAAACTTTGATGTGGAGGTTATTGCCAAGTTTCCATTTCCTGATCTTCATTTCCTTGGCAAATAAAGGAAAAACAACCAACAACCCTGTAAATCAATTAAAAATCTCATAATCAGACAAAAAATCTGATCAAGGTATATCAGGGTAAAAAATGTATTTCATTTAACATAGTGATGCTCAGATCACTATTACTGAGATAATGAAGTGCTGGGGTACCTACAAAACCTATATAGAGCAGAGGTTCATCACCTTCATTACACTCACCAGTCCCTGAAGAGCAAATTCTGGATCACATTTAACACCAGTTATGCTTCTGGTGCAGGAAGGAAGTGAATCAGCCCAGAGACAAAGCACAGACTAGTTTTCTGCCAGGATCACTGAACATAAAAACTGAGCTGCACATGAGGATCAGTCAAGGCACAGTACCTCATGCACAGCTATAAACAGGGTTGCTTACAGGCTATCCCCAGCCACAACATCACACTGCTTGAGCATGTGTGGTCCAGAAGCCCTTTCTGGTGACAAGATGCAAGATGCAAAAAATAAGTGTGTAACCTTACAAAGCTCAGTCAAGGAAAGTCAAGGTCTAGAAATGACTAAACCAATCCTATCCATTTATAGCCACCTTGTACTGCACTTTGTTCTCTTTACAGTTTCAGATGTCTGAAATAAAAGACTTTCCATCACCTTCTCATTAAGAAAGTGTTTGAATCCAATGTTTTGTGAGGAAAATCATTCCCAGCAACTGTGGTCCCACAGCCAGAGTTATTCATCAGGATACTTCTGCAAAGCCCTTTTACTGTCTTACACAGTTTCTTTGTTAACAAACTCATATTTTATTAAAATAAGTTTCTAAACCTCCTACTGCTGTATTTTAAAGTGTATTTTTGTAGTTGGTTACCTTGTATTTAGAACACCAAATTGTTAATACATTGATAATCACTGCCAAATAGGCAATGTGTTTGCTCTAGTCATAACTCCCAATTCCATTAGGGCCCGTTCACAAACTCTTTTCCTTAAAGTTGGCTTAAAATCACCTTTAAAGTCATGTTTAAACTAAAACATACCAATGTAATTTACTCCCACTTTAAGGCTCCTTGATGTTGCCAAAGTTAATGGAGGAACATTGAAATCAGCACAAAGCCTTGGACTTTTAAGGGCAGTATTTTTCATTCCACTCACAATAATTTGAGCAGGTGCAATAATCTGTCACTTGAGAAGAGAGGCCTCTTCAAGTGCAATAAACCTATTTACTTTGTTGCTGATTATTAAAAAAAAGTGCTTAACGGTCAAATCCAGATACACAGACAAAAGACATACAGCTATTTAATGAGCTCATTGCCTTGACCCAACCCTGTAAGTAAATCCCCTCACAATCCCATGTTTCTATTGTCAACCCGAGCAAGCAAACAGCTTCTGCCATGTGTAGATATGAAAGTGTGAATCAACACACGTAGAAGAGAGAAATCCTGCTAGTCCTACAGTTTAGTTAATGTGTGAAGGGCTGAGGTTGAATTCTTATAAAGGACTGGGTAGCTGGGAGCCATGCAGGATAGACAGGATAGACAGGAATTTAGAGCCCTTCCTCTAGGTCTAAAGCCTGAGTTGGCCAAGGAAGTTTTTCAAGTGTCCTTATAGTTACTAGTTGTTGTAGTTCTTGGAGTATGGGCTGAAATGTCCAGTGGTATGGCTTACAGAGGACACTTAGTGTGGATGCTATGGCTCCCATATTTTACAAAGAGGGAAGGCATGCAGGGATGGAAGCAGCATTATGTCCTAGGCTCCATTGCTACCCAACCAAAAATGCAATCTTTGGAAATTAGGTTGGGTTCTAGTGCCCACTAGAAGTGCACAACCTATACAGCTTCTTTTCTGTCTCTTAAGTTCCTCAGACCTTTGCTATGGGAGAAGAAATTATCTAGATTTATAAAATTCTTGACTTTTCCTTCTCCATGGTCAGTTGACAACACTGGAATATCTAAATTCCTTTGGAAAATTCATCCAGTCCTATTACTTATATGTCTCAGAACATTCTGAGATGTATATAGACTTTCTTATTAATAGGTATGGGAGTTAAGACATCATGAATAATACTTTATAAATTTACTTTACAAAACCATCTCTTTCCACGAGTGCTACAACAGGAAATCACACTGTAACAATCTTCATCAATGGCCATCCTTAACTAGAAAAAACCAAGCAAACAAATAACAAAAAAACCCTCATGTAAATTAAGGTTTCAGGAATCATGTCTTTAGGGTCAATATAAGTGTAGATGAGTGATAGTTTTGTAAGAAATTCATAATGAAAATGAAGATAATCTTTTAATATAATAGAATGGTAAGGTTGGANTCATAGAATCATAGAATGGTTTAAATTGGAAAAGACCACAAGGATCATCTTGATCAGCCCCTGCCATAGGCAGGGACACCTCCCACTAGTATGGGTTACTCAAGGTCTTGTCCAACCTGGCCTTGAACTCCTCCAGGGAGGGAGCATCCACAATGTCCCTGGGCAACCTGTTCTTAACACCAGAAAGAAGAGGAGAAGATTTGACAAGTTTATTTTAAAAAGTCAGAAAGACAAAAGAATGTCCCTGCTAGGAAACTTACTTTCTCAAATACTAGTAGTTGTTTTGTATAATTACTCTTCAATCTTGCTGTCCGTAGATTTGTT
>VWYK01111712.1:82638-99560 GCA_013399775.1 Semnornis frantzii | reverse complement strand
AATTTAATTCCTTAGAATCAACAAATAAACCTTGTGGCAAAGATAAAGAAAATTCAAACCTGTATTTCTTTCTTAAAGCTATCTTTGAAGTTACCTTATATCTTAATGTATAACTACCATTTTAGCCACACATTTTAAAACCAGTAAAGAAAGTTCCCAGCAGAGCAACGACAAGATGAAACCACACTGACCCAGGCACACCTTCCCAAAACCCAATCATCATCACATGGCAGAACAAGAGGAAAGCTATTTGTGATTTATTCAGAATTTGGGGAAATAGCAGGTTTTCAGTCGAGCAGTGCTTCTCTCTTTCCAAGATCAACAGCAACAGCCATTAAATACAGAACTTTATCAAACACAGTAAATGACAGTGCAGAAACTCAGTTCATGAGAGATCCACAGCACAAAAAAAAATATGCTCAGATTTATCTGCCAGCCTTTTAAAGCAGGAACCCAAAGACTGTGCTTGTGAGCCTCAGTCCTAGCAGCCTGATTTGCACTCGGAGCTGCACTTTAACCAAAAGGATTTATTTAATGGGCATCATTTCTTCTACAGTAATCTAAAATTGAGATGTCTTCCTAAAAGTCTCCCCCCACAACCACTCCCTTTATTGAGGTACCTAAACACCAGTTTGAAATTTAAGTTTGGTGCCATCCTATGCTATAAAAAATGCAAAGTCTCACACCCTCCCTGTTCACACAGTGGAAGGATGGGCAGACAGCCGCAGTTATTGTTTTTCTTGGCTCCCCCCCCCCACTTTGACATTGTCTGAACTCTAGCAGACAAGAATACTGGCTTCTGATGTACAATGCAAAGGCTGAGGAAAGGGAAGGTCGGCTTTCTCATGCTTCCCATAATTAGAAGAGTCAAAGACACACACACACAAAAAAAAGTGCCCTGTGACGATGCAACTGTAAATTAGCAAAAGTCCTAGATTTTTCAGAAGATGCCTGCATAGAAATAAATACAGTGGAAGAATTTATTGGCATTCAGGATGCTGCTGGTTGTTTATGAAGGATACTAACTTGATTTGCTATGCAGAAATTTTTTGTGAGAATTTTTTAGTTCTCCTGGGGAAAAAAAAAAAGAAACTAAACTGACTTTTGGTTAATTTTTTTCTTCTCCCCAAGCAGAATGCTCCCCAAACCTGGTGAATAGTTGTCTTAAAAAACAGAATGATACTGGTAATAGTCAGAGTTGTAGTAGTGACTCACTGCTCTGCCTTGGTATGTACATTCGCAGCACCGAGCGCTGCTTTTTCCACTTGTTGAAGAGACTCAGGCCAAATCCCACATAAAAATGTGCTTTCAGCACAATCCTATGACTTCATGCTTTATTCTGTTTCAGCACGCTGCCCTCAGGTGTTTGGAACCAAGCGTGTGATGACTTTAGCTGGGAAGAATATGTAAAAGACAGCACAGTTGTTGAAACAGACATGGAATCGACAGTGAAACAGGACATTCTGAGGTTTTGTTTGGTTTATGTCAGTATGGGAATAAGGAAGCATCTGTGAAGAACTGAAGGAAGCTCTGGAGTATCCCAGATGATGAGATTAATCACTGGTGATGTTTTCCTAAAGTGGTGGTGTCTCAAGTTGTAGGAGGTGGAGCACCTTGTGGGGGAAAGGGGTGGGTGGACTGGAGCGTTAGACAGATAGTTTTATTCTGTGGTTTGTCATGCTCAAACACCCCGGCCCCAAAGCTGTGTCTATGACCAAGGACAATGCAGAATGTTTGGTAACAGACTTAGGAAAAGCAGTGTGAAAATGAAACAGCAAAAATCCACAGGATTTACTAACACAGGAAAATAGAAGTTGCTTGAAATTTCCTTTCAAGTAGAAATGGCAGAGTTCTGCAAAGAGTGTGCACTCGCTGCAAGTACCACGGAACCTGACAAGATTCTTCAAAGGAGTCTTTCAGCCCAGCTTCAAGAGATACTATCCTCACACACATCTTGTTACCAAAGCCAGCTTTTAAATCAGCCCCTCACATCCAAATGCTGCATTCCTGAACTCTGACAAACTTTAGACTTGGGTAAGGATTTCTGATTCTGCCAAGGCTCTCCAGGAGAGAGATCACTGTATTTTAATCCAAAGAGTTTATGAACGATCTATGCACATTCTTCTCTGAGAAGTACCTGGCAACCACTCTGTATAGCAATTCCAAACAGACCCTCTGTGTAAAAGATAAGCAGGTTTAGCCAAACAGCCTTTTATCCAGGACTGCAACACACAGAGAATCCTGAAAACCTTCCAGCTTCAGAAGTCAGCTGTTTATTTTGGAGCACAGATATGAATAACAACAAAACATACCACAAAGGTACTAACTGCTCATCTGCCTTACAGAATTGAAAAGGAATGTTGTGCTTTTAAATCTGAGAAGGAATAAAATCAAAAGAAATGAAAATGAACTGTCATGTGTAGCTCCACACAATAAGTCAACCAAAAGAATTCAACAGCTAACTTACAGAGCCTTTAATTTTTACCACCACAACAATTCGAGGATGTTTTCGTGTCTGAAATATTAAACTGTCTCTGCACTTCCAAAAGGGAAATTCTCTCAATGCCATTCCATGTCTTCCCATATTTCCTAACCCTGTCATTTAAAATTCCTAATATGACTTCAAGGTGATACTAATCTCTTTATGCACTACATAAAGCAAGGTACCTTTCATAGTGGAGCCACAGCTGTTGAGCAGAAATAAAACAAAAAACCAAACAAAATCCAACCAAACAAAAAATGCTGGTATCTGCTTGGCTGGCAGTTATATAGAATCATAGATTTTTTTCAGTTGGAAGGACCTCTAAGACTATCAAGTCTGGCAACTCAAGATCACCATGGCCATTAAACCATGTTCTGGAGTGCCAAGTCCACACCTCCAGGGGTGGTGAGTCCACCACCTCCCTGGGCAGCCTGTCCCAATGCCTGCCCACTCCTTCTGTAAACAATTTTTTCTGATCTCCAACAAAAACCTCCTCTGGCAAACNCCAGCACCAAAATATCCTTCTTGCCGTGAGGTGCCCAAAACCAAACTGTGTATTTGAGATGTGGCCTCACCAGTGCTGAGTACAGGGGCACGATTCCTTGCTTGTGATACACACACATGTGTATACATACATATATTTATATATATATGTGTGTGTGTATGTATAAATCTGGTGATGAGTGACAAGTCACCCCAGTACAGAGCTGAAAATTGCACCAGAGAGCAAAGATGGGAGCTGAGCACTACAAGGACAACAATCATCTTGGCAGGCAAGAGATGGCCTCTCACTAGGTAGGTCTCTGTGGGCATCTGTTCCACTCTTTATTAATCTCTCTTTGGCTGATGCTTTCCTGTGATAGCCTGGTCATGTCCATACAGTTTATTTAGCATTTTCCCACAATTCTTTTTATGTGTGTTAGCAATAGGATGATAGATTTCTGATTTGGCCTAAATATATGCCCTTTCTAGCCAATGCACGTATATTTAAACATAAATATTACATCCATTTGAGACATCAGCATGACTATTCTGCTTTTACATTTGGTTTATCCACTATTATCTCAACATCAGACTGGTTACTTTAAGTGTTTATTCACTAATCACTTCTTTTTCCTATCAACCTGCTTTGTTTTCATTTTTTGGTCCATTATTTTCCATCTGGAATTGCCTGGTTTTGCAGAAGCTGACTGACTTGTGACAAGATGAATGATACTAAAGCTTGAAACCAGAAAACTATGTAATATTTAGACTTGTTTCCCCCTTCTACAGGCACTATTCTTTTATAAAACAAGGTCCTGAAAGCAGAGTTCTCCAAATCACACACACACAGAGGCAGCACACTGTGAAACTTTATTGGAATAATGGTTTTTGCCACTGGCTGTTGAAAAGGGGATGTAGTTGGGATTCATAAATGGAAATAGCTTGACTGCCCTGCTTCATATAATTAAAAAATTGGAGTGTTTAAAAATGCAGCACTAATGTAAATTCATAGCTAATGAAGAGCAGAAAACAAGATACCTGCCACTGGAACCAGCCAAATGCCACCAATATGCCAGATAAAACTTGGAAAACTTTTATTGACTAGAAAACTCAGCATGTAGGAATAATAAGGAAGTTTGGAATTTCCTCTCTCATTTGGAGTGTCTTTGCAGAAATATCAGCTGGTAACTGCATCAGGCTGTGCTATGTATAGCTTTGTTGATTTACAGAAGCCTGTAGAAAGCACACACCCTGTGTTTTGCTTCACGTGAACAACCTTTACAGACAAAGTGCTCATCACAGCTGAAATCTGGAGAATATTAATGTTTAAAGGATAACTTGTTCAATTTCAGCACTATCAAACTGAGCTGATCTAACAGAATCAATTCCTTCCAAGGGACAACTACTTGCAGCACAAAGATTAGTTAAGAAGAAAAGGAGGAATGCATTATTTCATTCCAGTCCCTACAATTAACATAATTTATCTGCTTTATTCTCTTCAATGTACTTCAGGTTTTTCAATCTTCTTAATTCTTCTTTCTGAACTGTTATTTTTGATAGTGCTATGTGAAAACAAATGTAGATGTGAAAGCAAATGGAAACATTAAATAAACAATTGAGTGTTCCTCAAATATTCCAAGTTGGTTTAATGTTTCAGCTATTTGCATTGCAGCAGTAACTTCGGAGACAGAGTATAATGCTTTTGTTTACCAAAGCACATCCAGAAAACAGAAGGGGGGGGAAAAAGGAAAAAAAAAGAAGAGAGGTGCACTATTATTAGTCCTTTTTAAATGATGTAGAGTAGAGGTTAGGTGATTCACTTCATGTCACACTGGAAAATCTGTGGCAGAAGTCCAATAAAACTTGGTCAGATGAAGAAAAAAAGCAGTGAAACCTCATTAGCATGGATGTGCAGTGGTTGCTTTGCCTCACGGTGTCATCTCACCCTGCTTGCTTTCCTCCTTCCTTCTTTGCATGCATGAGTTTTGCCCAGCTCTGAATGGGAGAAGGAGGGGAATCAACACTCATTTCTGAATGAGCAGCCAGCAAGATCTGATAAATTAACTTTTCTAATTGCTGCAGAATTCATGCAGCAATTCCAATAGACTTTCTCCAGAGAATTCCTAAAAATGTTGAATGCAAAAACTGCATTTTGGATCAAATCCTACAGAGTGCCTACCAACCATGGAGAAGTGTTCAGCATTCCTAGTCCTGCTCAGCAATTCTCAAAGCTGCAGATTTAGTTAGTATCTTTTTTTAAGTTAGAGTAAGCTTCAAGGAAAGAAGTCACAGATCTACAGATAACAAAATGATTTCTGAAAGCCATTAGCATGACTTCTCCCTTAGCAATAAATACTGTGTGTATGATGAAGGGTTTACTTTCCCAGAAGTGCTTATGGGACTTAAGGTTGCACAAAAGGGCTGTGAAATGTGTTTCCCTCAGTTCTGGCTCTTTGGTTCCTGCAGCCTCAGGTCACATTCAACTCATAGTTCCTATCAAGCTTTTCCCAAAGGACCTTTGGGCTCCTGCAGTAGCCAAACTTCCCTGGAACAGGAAACTCTATTTACACTGATGTCTTAAAGCCTAGTGCTCATCCATAAAAGGGAAAAAATAATCCTTTTAGGAACTGTATTTTTCTTAACCTTTAACAGACCACAAATCTATTCTGAATTGCATGTGTGGCAAAAGTGAGTTTTCACAAAACCAAGAAAAACTGTTTCTGAATAAGTATAAACCTCTCATTTTCCTGAAGTGCCTGAAGCATTCTGACAGCAGCCAATGTTTTGGGAGGAAAGTGGAGTAGAAAAATGAAAATTGTCATTTTTCACTGTCTTATATGAAAGAGTAGTCCTCTATAAAAAGGATTATTATCTTTTATCTGCATCACTTCTGATGCAGGTAAATTTGGTTTGGTTTGGAACAGTGAGTGGGCAACCTTCTGTTTCAACTCTCCAGTCACAGAGGACAACCAAAGCCTTCCTTGAGCAACAAGAAATTCCAGCAGGAACAGAAAATAATCCCCACAATGGCAACATGGCTCTGGAGAAGAAAGATGCTGTAAGATGACAGGTGGACAACTGAAACAATTCTATGGTTCTATGACTCTGCTTCATGTGACAAATTACAGCAGGCTGCTGAGATGGTGAAGTAGGTGAAGCTTTTTTCTGCTTGTATTCCATATTGGTATTTCTCTCTCCCCCCTTTGACTGTTATTTCACTAAGAACACTGCCAGATTTCCATTTGCTGAGTAGCTTTTTGCTTTTTTTTCTTTTTTTTTTAACTGCCATTTTACATAGAAAAAAATAATGTAAATGTCAGAATGAGGATTTTAATTCAAAACTAAAACTAGAGACCTGCTGTGACTTTGGCTAAATCTTAAGATGCTCTTAAACTTAAAAATGAGTTTATCTTCCTGCAGATATGAGTTTTGATTTGCATTCTGAGGTCTTCAGTGCCAAGATCAAGTTTTCCTGCATTACTACAGCTTATAAGCACATCCTTTGTCTTTCCTTCCTCATAAGAGCTTTTGTTTACTGCTTTCTATTTTGTCACATCTGAAGTGAGCTGGGCTGCAGCTCTGTAAGTTTCTGTGTAATGCCAAGCACCTTGCAAACTACATAAACTAACAGTGTCTGTCCTCTGCAGGGTAGGTCACTAAGAAAAGTCCTTCTGAAGACCTGACTGAGTTTCTTGCATGAACACTGCTGAAAATGAAAGTTCATTGCTGCAGACAGATGATATTCCATATAAAAAGCTTGAACTGTGAACCTTGTTTTCAGACTGAGATTTTGTTTTGAGAATGCATTGATATCTTCAGTAGATATTCCTTAATCAGCACTACTCTCCTCTCAAAATCATTGTATCCAGCTGAATATCTAATCCTTAGAATAAGAAGCTTCACTTTTGGATTCTTGTTCATGTTTTTACAATAATTTACATTCCAAATGCAAACAAAGAGATTTTAATTTCTCTGTTAAATTTCATTTAGCTCCAGGGAAGGAACTGAGATGCTGAGGATGGAATCTGATTACAAAGTGAAACCACATTTTTAAGTCCAGCTGTAAACAACAACATGAAAGATAAAGAATATGCTACTGTAACAGCACTTTAGTGCTGACATTATTTTGCTTTTCATTCCTGGTTTAAAGTTGAAAGATGAAGTCTCCTTGCTTACTAAGAATGGCAAACAATATCTGCATGGGCTTCTCCAAATTGTATTTTAACACAAGGCCTCTGAGGCTTTGACTTAGAGTCCTCAAGATGGACAAACCTGTTTAATTCTAATTCAGTTGCTGGATAATTCTTGGCCTCAGACACAGTTATGTTCTAGGAGATTAAAGCAAGCAGAAGGACACAGGGGTTTTCCATAACTTTCTTTCATTAATCACAAGGACTTGACAATGTAACATCTCTAATCTGTCATCTAGGAAATGAGTAAGGTCCTAAAAATAATTGGGAGTATCCCTAGGTGAATAAGTGTAAGTCTATGAAAAAAAAAAAAAAAGAAATAAAAAGAAGATATATTATCTTTGTATAATGCTACAGGTTTCTTTATTTTGGCATCTGTCCATCACTGCCTCGTTCTTGTGTTCAATTCTCTTATCTATCTGAGCCTCATCATCACCTCGATTCTGCAAGCTTTTCAAAGATGCTGGTTAGATTTTTCATTGCTTCCTATTACTACATTCTTATTTAAAGCTGAAATGTAAGAAGAGATAAACTTACTATTAATAGCAAATCTTTATTAAAATATTATTCACCCTTCAGGTTTTAAATGCCCATAATAGCAACGGGAAATGTCTTTCATCCACACTATGTCACTGTTGTGTTTCCAAGTAAGTCTTTCAAAGAATGAATACATTTAATTCTGCCTGACAGCCCTGGTTTACACTTAATTCTTTTAAACTCTGGATTATTTTCTTTGAGCCAAAGAATAAAGTCAAGGATGCCAGTTCCATAGTAGGTATTACCCAAACAAAGCCCTTTGGGTTTCAGATACAGGCAACACCAGAAACCTGAATATGTGTCTGGTTAAATAGGCAATGGGGTTCCTAAACTGAAGTTGCAGTTGAGCATCTTCATAAAACTGCTGTTTTGAAACTCTTAAGGTACCAAACAGACACAACAGTAATGTAAATATTTGCAGTTTACTTCCACTAAAACTACTCCAGAAGTCACTTATTGACACCAATTTAAAAAATACTACCTTATAATGACTAAAAAGCTGTGCAAGATTTGACAAATTTTAAGGTGCAATGTGGTAGGGTCTAGAAGAATAAAATATCTCTCTGATATGACATACAGTTCTCTTTTTAGATATCTTCCCACAGAAACGGAATAAAATATTTAAGACGTTCTGTTTTGCACATAAGAAATACCTAGAAGCCTCAACTCTGAAGTTTCTTTCCTTTCCTCTCTCATCTGCTCTTCATTTCAAGTTCTGAAAATACCTGGGAGGCAGGAGACATAAAGAGCATACCCAGCGTAAATCCATCATCTAGACCTGCCTCTGTGTTAGTTTGGACTAAAACTTTATGTTCATCATCCAACTAAAGCACAGGTTTGCAATCTCAATCATGCAGCATTTCTCTGCCTCTGACTGAGGTATATCAGAATCCCAAGTACATGTTTTTCTACCCAAAAACTCATGAGTTATCTTCTGACTTTTCTGCAATTGTTTGTTACATGATTTTGGTTACAAACCAAAGAGCATCTAAACCAATAATATTTTCAAATGGCACTCACCACAACACGTAGACAACTGTACCAACTGGCAATCACATCAGCAATTAGCAGCTTGAGCTCTGACAGGTTTATAGAGCTAAAGAAACAAATAATTTCATAAGTCAAACTTGCCCTTAGCATTTATAATTGGAAAGTTATTTTTTAAATGACAGA
Organism: Semnornis frantzii; assembly: GCA_013399775.1. Classification (NCBI taxonomy): domain Eukaryota; kingdom Metazoa; phylum Chordata; class Aves; order Piciformes; family Ramphastidae; genus Semnornis; species Semnornis frantzii. Next base: position 90,695 of record VWYK01111712.1, on the reverse strand, counting down.
ATACAGTCAAAGAGATTAATTTTCATTTAGTACCTGGCTAAATACTGTTTGTCAACCACCTAGACCAGCTTGGAGTCATACTCAGCATGTATCAGGAAGTCCCTCTATATCATAGAGTGGTTGGGTTGGAAGGAGTCCACCTTTGAGTTTCCCCCTCTGCCACGGGCAAGGCCAACTTCCACAAGACTCTGTTGCTCCAAACCCTGACAACCTGACCTTGAACACTTCCAAGCACTGGGCATACACAGCCTCTCCCAAGCCTTTAAATAGCCTAATATGAATAATTAGCAGCATGCTGCATTTCAGTGATACAAACCCATTCAGATAACCTATCTGCCCTTACTTTAACGTCATCTGGACAGAATTAGGCAGAATGGTTGTCTCTGTGTCTACTCTTAAGGACCTCACTTCTGTGTTTTGCAGGACAACGGAGCATTGGCACCTAAATTTATTCATTCGGCTCAATCTCTTAAAGTGTTTAAGATTGGTCTCTTCTCACAGGTAATTGGAGACACTACAAGGAAGAATGGCCTCAAGTTGAGGCTGGGGAGGTTTAGATTGCACATTAGGAAAAAGTTTGTAACAGAGAGAGTGGCCAGGGACCGGAATGAGCTGCCCAGGGAGGTAGTGGAATCACCCACCCTGGTTGTGTTTAAGGGTGGTTTGGATATGGTCCTTAAGGATATGGTTTAAGGTAAATCTTGTTGAGTGGGGTTATAGGTTGGACTTTGTGATAGAATCATAGAATGGTAATGTTGGAAGGGACCTCAAAGATCATCCAGTTCCAACCCTCTGCCATAGACAGGGACACCTCCCATTAGCACAGGTCACTCAAGGCCTCCTCCAACCTGGCCTTGAACACCTCCAGGGAGGGAGCAGCCTCCCTGGGCAACCTGTGCCAGTGTCTTACCACCCTCACTGTAAAGAGCTTCCTGCTAACAACCAGTTTCAATCTCCCTTCTGCCAGTTTAAACCCATTGCCCCTTGTCCTTTCATTGCAAGATCTGGTAAATATTTCTCCCCAGCCTTCCTGTAGCGCCCTTCAGATACTGGAAGGCCACCCTAAGGTGTCCTGGAAGCCTTCTCTTCTCCAGGCTGCAGTGCCCCAACTCTCTCAGCCTGTCCTCACAGCAGAGCTGCTGCAGCCCTCTGAGCATCTTGGTGGCCTCCTCTGGACCCGCTCCAACAGTTCCATGTCCTTCCTGTGCTGGGGGCTCCAGAACTGCACACAGTTCTGTGATCCCCAGGGGCTTTGCCAAGTTGGATGTTTCTGTGATTCCAAGCTGCCCATCTGCTCCCATTGGGCTACCCAGAGAGTTTTGGAGTCTCCATCTCTGGAGACTTTCAAAACCCATCCGGATCTGTTCCTGCCCTAGGTGATCCTGCTTTGACTGGGGGGTTACTCTAGACCATCTCTAGAGGTCCTTTCCAATCCCTAACCTTTGGTCATTCTATGTTTCTACCTCAGGAACAAGAGAAAAATTGAGTCAGAAACATGTAACAGGCAGCGTCAGGTTTGTCCTCAGGGAGCTGTTCAAAACAGGTTGCATAAAATAAGAGTTCTTCTGTAGTAGGTTTCCTACCTATAAGACAGCTCACATTAACTGGTTCTTTGTAGCTTCTCAAATATTTTCTGTAATTAAAGTGAAGCTGAAGCCAAAGAACAGAATTTATTTCAATTTCTGCTCCCTTCAGAGGCAATCAAACCTGACATCGATTGCAAAGAAGCACTGGATGATTCTACAGCATTTATACTTTTCCTACAAGGCTCTGCTGTTCTAGAACCTGAAATAGAAGCTTACTCTCTTTCCCTCTGTGACTCACGATCCTGTCGGTCATGACAGAAGCGACTAAAAATACCCGAGGTTACTGCACGCAGAGCCTGTAAATCCCAGGAAAGAAGTGGCCTTAGCCATTAACGGGCGAGCCTGGCGACCGAGCGCTGCCAGTGTGTCAGCAGCAGCTGGGAGGCGGCAGTCTGCGCGCTGCTGGCGGGCAGGAAGCATCGAGAGTTTCTGCGGCGGTGCTTGGCCTGAGATAATACCATTGTGTGAGGAGGCCGAGCGGCCTCTCCCAGCGCTGGGAGCCCGGGGCCTGGCGTCTGGCTGCCTGGCCCCCAGCCAGGCCGGGCGCTGCGGGGAGGGCGGCTGGGCCTGGGCGCTCCGCGCACCGCCCGGGCCACGCCTCAGCGCGCAGAGGAAATCTGGCAGGGGCTCCAGACTTTATGACTTCTGCTTTACGAGGGCCTGCCTTCCCCCCCTCCGCTTTCTTTTCTTCCCCCCCACCCACCTCTGGTAGCTGTATTCACACTGGGCTCTCAGGGAACTATTTAAAGTCACAAGCAGTAAACGAGCCGATGACAGGATTATTGGGAAAAGTCCTATTTGCTACCCCAGAATGCACATTAGGTTCCTCTCACTTTTTAAACAGTGGCAAATTACTGTCACAGCCACCCGTGGTGGGGGCCTGTTTCAGCAGGCGAGGTCTCCAGGCTTTTTAAGTCTTACCCCGTTTAATTCTAGCAGGTTTATTTAAGATATATGTTCTGTTTAAACCAGACATTGTTCTTAACACACAAAGGGAGTTCAAGGATGTGGCATCAGTGTGTTCCCACCCAGCATTTGCTCTGGTGGGGTTAGATCTGCTGACAAAAAAACACCGAGTCCCCAGTGCAAAGACTGTCCTGGGTTTTTAAATCACACGTTTCAACCAGAGTAAATCAAAGCTGAATATAAAAATATTTCCCTTTACATACAGCTATATGGAAACAAACAAATAAGACAACAAATATAATCCAGCACAGCCACCATCTGCTGCCTTTGCTCCAGAGCAGTAATATTTGAGAGTCCAGGAAGCTTGCCCCAGAGCACTCTACATACAGCTTCCAAGCATACAGTCACAGACATACATACATGCTCATCATGATGAATTTAAGCACCTTCTGAAGTGTTCTGTGGAAAAGGCAGCAAACAGAACAACAGTGCTTACAGCTAACTAGTGAGAATACCAATGTTTGCCAATAGAATCATAGAATCAACCAGGTTGGAAGAGACCTCCAAGCTCACCCAGCCCAACCTAGCACCCAGCCCTAGCCAAGCAACCAGACCATGGCACTAAGTGTCCCATCCAGGCTTTGCTTCAACACCTCCAGGGATGGGCACTCCACCACCTCCCTGGGCAGCCCATTCCAATGCCAATCACTCTCTCTGGCAACAACTTCCTCCTAACATCCAGCCTAGACCTCTCCTGGCACAGCTTGAGACTGTGTTCCCTCCTTCTGTTGCTGGTTGCCTGGGAGAAGAGCCCAACCCCACCTGGCTACAACCTCCCTTCAGGTAGCTGCAGACAGCAATGAGCTCTGCCCTGAGCCTCCTCTTCTGCAGGCTGCACACCTCCAGCTCCCTCAGCCTCTCCTCACAGGGCTGTGCTCCAGGCCCCTCACCAGCTTCATCAACCTTCTCTGGACACCTTCCAATACCTCAACATGCAATATAGAGAAGCTGGCAGTAGCCTGTGGAAACCCTGCTCTATGCACCTCTCTGATAGTCTCCTTTGGACTGATCCAACTGGTTGTCCAAAGATCCAGCAAATATTTACATGCATGGAGTAAGGTGGTGGCACTTTCCGTGTAGAGCTAGTAATAAGACACAACATCTCAGTTCTGTGTCAACACTGAAAAACAAACAATGGCTGCTAGTGGAGAACACCAACTTACACACAACAGTCCACACTCAGGAACTCATGACCATGACCTGTGCATTTTATCTCACTTCGATCTGCATTGTGAAAGCAGAGACTGCTGTGGTGGCTGTCCCTAGGGTAGCCTTGTGGGCACCCTGGTCCTAGGGGAATCTCATTGATCCTCCTCTCCCTGTGTTTCTTTCTGAGCCCTCGTGCCACTTTATGTGGACATGATAGAATTACATGGTGGAAGATGAGGTCTATCTAAGCAATTGTTGGCCTCAAAAACATGTGCCAGCTCTAAAATTCAGCCTGCAGCACAAGGGTAAACATGAGGGCTGCACATGTGCTAGTAATAGTGGCAGGAGGCAGAGGAATGAGGCAGCAAGGGGCACTGACCAGATTAAAATGCAGTCACGTTTAATTAAATGCCTGAATGCAGCATTTTACCATGTGCACCTATTTTTCAGTCCAGGAAGAATCCAATTTAAACAATAGTGGTAATATTTTTTTCTGACTGAGCTCAGGCTCCTGCTCTGCCTTGCAGTCTCCAACCCATTCTGAACACCTGCAGAATAACTTCTGTTTCAATAAATTACACATGACTCAATCAGTGAAAAATACTTTGCTGAAGGGAAGTAGCTCTGCACAAGAAGTTAAATTACCTAACTCATCTGAGATCAAAAATAACTAAACCCAGGTCTTTGCAAATTCCTTAACTAAGATTAAGACTTAATGCAGTACCCTTATTGCTTTTTCTGCAGCCTCTTGCAGAAAGCACTTTGGACTGCAGTTTCTTTTTGATCTACTCACTTTTCACCAAGGAGCTACATTGCTAAATATCTTAGCATCAATATCTGAAAACCAGCAGTCCAGATCTGAAATAAAATATAAAGGAAGCAGAACTATCAGAGGTGAGCCAGAAAATACTACCCATTTCCTTGCCCACTCTATTTCATTGACATCAGATGAAGATTTTCATAGTTTGATGAAACCCATGACCTAGTCTTAAGTGCAAAGACAGTCAAAGTTTGTGACACTTCAATGAAACTCTTGTAGCTTTTGGCAGATTTGGGATTCCCACTGGAGCATCTCCAGAAAGTCATTTATTACAGTGCACTGCACAGCCCTGATGTTGATGCAGATTGTATTTGTATAGAATTCAAAAGAATGTAAGAGCCACATTTTGTTCTACCACTTCTACAGAATTTCTTAAGAGCAGTTTGCCAAAACACGCAGAAAGAAAACAAAAAATGCCTGATAAAATAGGTAGTTTTCCAACAGTTGAGGTCTGGAATGGTGAAAGAAGGAAGTGAATAAAAAAGAGGCATGGCAAATAAGCAAACAGGTGTAAAAACGAATGTTTATCATGAGCTGGAGAAGGATTACAACAGTAAGTGGTTGGAATTCTTTCATCTCTGCCCTTTCACCCACACAAGTCTCGGTCAGAGCATTGCAGTGTTCAGGTGTGACAGCCTGAGTGATAGTTTTAGACCTAAGTGGTTGGCAAAGAATTTTGTGATCAATGTCTTGCAGTGCTTCGTGGTTTCAAGACTGTCAGGAAGTAACAGGCAACAGAGCAGAAATCAATACTCAAATCTGCAGGCAACAGACCACATGGCCCTGCATCAGGAACAAAAACTCTGCAGCGCACTTGATAAAACAGGATGAGAGGAAATGCAGGAGCCAAAGCTTCGATGTTGTTTGTGATTACAAAGAGTTTATCAAGTGATTCCTAAAATATTTTTCAAACTCTTTGCAGCTGGACATCAGCTTCACGACTGCATCTTTTTTCCCCTGCATGCTCCCAAGGTTCCCTTGGGTTTCCTCCTCCTCTTCTGTTCCTGCTTTCTGCTCCTCCATCCCCCAAGTCTTTCTGTTGCCTCCTCACCTATCCCTACACACTTTGGCAGTGATCCCTGCCCCAGATTTTTCTCCACTACCCACCTGCCCACTGGTAGTTTGAGCAACACCAGCAGAAAGTCAGCCCAAGCTATCAAGCCCTCTTTTGGGCTGTTTAGCATGGAGCCAAAGAGAGCTGAGTGAAGGGAAAAGAGGTGATTGAATTTTCAAACGTGGGTGAAATGAGGAACCTTCAGAGCACTGGATTTAGATTCAGGCTGTGGGAAGCAGTATGTTATAGCACCTGTAGGCTTCTCTGCTTACTCTGTAGACTTTTCACTTAGCATCAGTGCCTTCAAATGCCCTTTCCCCAATCCTAAATAATTTGATGTATTTCTTATTCTCTCTTTTCATAAATTTCCTTTGTCCTTCCTCCATCATTATGCTCTCTCTCATTCCAGATAATATATATTTTTTTTTTTTCCAAACACTAGATTTTAATTTGCCTTCCCTTTCTCAGGATGAGGAGGAAAAAACATAAGTTGGACAGAGGCAGATCTTATGTAACTCAAGGCTAGTTGCAGAAACAACTTTCCTTAACCTCTGCTACTGTATTTTGTGGCATGCTCAGCAGTAGTAGAGACTGGTTACATCTTAGCTTAAAATTTAGTGAAACCAATAAGCATCTTGTCTTTTTATTTTTGGTTTATATTGTTTTATTTTATTTTATTTTATTTTTTTTTTTTTATTTCATAAAACCCAAAAATGGTATCAGATTCATAGTCATTCCCTGCCTCCCTTCAAGAAACTGAAATGTGAAGTCCCTGTGCCAGGTAATACAGCTGCTAAACTATGCCAATTTCATATTAATTAAATACCAAACCCCATAACATCATAAAGAAGGATTCATTATATTCTGATTTTTTTAAAACCCACAAAGCCAACCAAATGAAAAACAAACCAAACAAAACTTCACCCCACAAACAAGCCCCTAGAAACTCAGAGGAAAATTTCCATCCAAACTATTTAAGTATGGTTATATAAAGATGATCTTCAAGTGGGAGGTTTGGGCACCTGGGCCAGGGCCTGAGAAAGTGCAAAGTTTGATCCATTCCACTGTGATGTGATCTGAGGAGGAGGTTTCAGAAGAAAGTTCCAGCAGCAAAATAAAACTACATGTTCTCTGCCCGTTCAAAGATGTGAACTGCAAGGCAATTTTTTCTCAATACTACAGGCCAGTTTGAAAATGCAGATGTGCTTGAAAAGCTTTGTTCAAAGCTCAACACTTTATTCCTCACAAACAGACCTGAAGTATTAGCAATCTTACAGCTGCACAAGATCCAAGAGCCTTAAGAAGAGACAGACCCTTGAGGTATCAGTAGCAGCAAACCATCCTGGAGTCCTGGACTATGACACTGCTTTTCCCCTTTGATTTCACATGAGAGAGGAGATGAGGGAAAGAAACTGGGAAAAATAAAAGGTGGTTTGTAATATGAAGGGAGAAAAGAAACCCATACAGTTCTGCATTGCACTTGGTTGTGTCAGGGCCTCTGTGACAGTTACCTGGAACTGAGCAGTCCCAGAGAAGATGCTTTTGCTGGAGGAACAGGTGAATTCTGAATGCCAGGGCATGAGGTGGGGATAGCAGGGACAGCATTTCATTAGGAATAATAAAGGGTCTTGACAGTCCTATAGATTTTTTTTTAAATGCATGTACAAAGCCACTTTTCTCTCCTGCTTACATCTTCATAGTTTCCAAGTGTGCTGCAGTTGAATTCAGTGATCTTAGAGGTCTTTTCCAAGTAAAACAATTCTATGACTCTAAAATGTGGGACTAAACCTGCTGATCAGAGACAGTATGAACCTTAATAACAATTAATACCCTTAATTTAACTTTCTAAAACTTCAGAAGCAGTGAAGAGAGGTTGCCTGGCAGAATGTCACAAGGGTATTTAGAGCAGATGATCACTTTGAAGTAACAGGCACATGGTCCTGCATGCTATTTTCATATTCCCAGCTATTCTCTACAGGAGGTGCTGCCCTGCCTAGGCAAGGCTAGTGTAGCATTACCCCCACTTGTTTGTACAGTTCTCCAACGGTAGCAACCTGTGCTAATTTCTGCAGAGGCTTACACAGTGATTTTGGCACACATTTCACACGAGCAGGCCTGGTCTTGTACTCACAGCACAGGCAAGGTTCCAACAAATCAATGAACCAGAAACTTGCCTGGCTGTAAAAAAAAAAAACAAACCAAAACCAGCATGGTTTCATTACATTCTTTAATACCTAGAGGAAGAAGAACTGAAAATCCTCATTCAAAGCTTATTCCTTCCACTCTCAGCTTTTTCATCCAGGTGAACATGTCATACACCTCTGTCAGCCACTTTCTCAACAGTTTGAAGTTAAAAATGAAACCAGAGGTTCCAAGTGGCAAGGTTACAAGTACTTGTTTTCAATTTGACACACAGAAGTGGCAGAGGGAATCTGTAAAGCTCCATTCCCCTGCTTTTATAAACTGCTATCAAACACAACTG
>VWYK01111712.1:55986-82604 GCA_013399775.1 Semnornis frantzii | reverse complement strand
TGCAAGAGGACAACAGAGCAGCAGCCACCACCCAACCAAAAAGAAAAAAAATCCTCAGCCTGCTCATACCAAAGTGAGCATGCTGACATTTTCATGTGGTTGACTAACTTTTCTTTATGGTTGCCATAAATTCACCTTGTTATAATTACTGTCAATAAAATTAATGAAATTACAGGCTGCTCAACAAAAGGAATATCAATCTGTAGCATTTTATTAGGTCAGTAAGACCTTAATTTATCACTGGTACATTTTGTGTGAGGCAGAGATTTGGCTCACGCTTTGTAGTTGCTGTAGTTTCTTAAAGCTACATTCCAGGATCTTAGGAACATCTCATCCACTACTCCTGCTTCCTGAAGTAAGCAAAAGACATTCTCAAGTTAAGCACAACTTCTATAAAATTTTCTAAACATTTAGAAGGCCTTTGGTCCTGAGCCAAATGCAGAAGGAATAGCAATTCAAAAACAAAAATGCAGCAAGTTTTCAGTAGCTGCGCATTTGGAACAGCATCTTGACTACAAACCTTTGTTGTAAGGTTTCCAGCAGCAAGCATGAAGTCCATGCCCCTCTAATGTCCTGTTTACTAGAAAGTGAGAAGAATGCACTTTTTATTTCATTTGTGACACAATATTTTCTTTCTTACAATCAACCTGGAGCCACACAAAGCTCTTTCCAATATTTAAAAGCCCATGAGCAGCACACATTCAGAAACTAGAGCAACACAAGCACCTTCTCTCTTCCTGTATTACATGAAGACAAAGGTTCTTGGTGATTCCTTGATCACCTAACAATCAAAAGGCTTTAGGGATACTCTGATATTGGTTCTCTGGGGACGGAATCTAATTCCTGAGCCCCAAACAACACTGACAATAGGACACACACAAGAATTCCACTTTTGAAACTTTGGGTGATCCTACCTTCAAAACTATCCAGGTTCTTTCACAACCTGCCTTCCATTTTCAGCCATTTCCCAGGCATCAAGGAACTCACTGAAAGTCACCAGGACTTAGAGAGTTTATATTACATGAAATCACAAGCATTACTCTTCCAAAAACCCAGCAAACCCCAGTGAAACAAATGGCTCCACAACTTGTACTGTTAGTCAGACTTTTAAATGTTGCATTTACTTTCTAGAAGTTTTTTTTCCCCAACCTTAATGATTCTACTTTGTAGAGTCTCCTGACCTGGTTTGAGTCAGTTTTGGCAGGTTATATGTAATGATCACAAGTTTCTGTCAGCAGTCTGGGCTCTCAGTGAAGCAATCAGCTGCTGTTGACTGAAATGATAAAGGTCTACTCCTAGTTAGATTTTTCTTTTGGTGCTACAGCTTCCATTCCTACTTCATAAGCAAAAATATCAATCAGATTGTACTCTTGAAAGATGTAATGCCAAATAATACTACCCTTGTAATGGAGAGCACCCAAAAATGCAGCCCAAAAGTTTATTGCAGTGAATTGGAGAAGCAGCACCAAGTCATGGTTTGTTGTTTTTTGTGGGGCTTTTTTCCCTGCTAGTAGAAACCTGCTGTGGGAAAAAAAATATTTCTCAAACCAACTGTTTAAAAGGAGGCAGGGGCAGACAAAATATGTGGTGCTGAGGTGACACATCTACTGTACATCCTCTGGCAAGCAGGCCCCAATATTCTAGACAACACATAAACAAGTGTCTTTTTACAGAGGGACAGAGTGGCTCCAGCTCCAAATCATAGCTTTCAATAACAAAGCAGGGAAGTGAAAATTCCAGTTTATTTACAAAGCCTACGTGCTACAAATGACAGAGATAAAAGCCTTTCTGAGAAGAAATCCAGAGAATGTATTAGCTTGCAGCCTTACAGTGCTCCCTTTGATATACATTAAAAGTAAAGACACAGCTGTGTTGTAAAACTATGGAAATGGTACTTTTGAAATCTTACCCCCCAAAAAAAAATTATATTAAGAGAAATTAAAAGGCATCTATATCTATCTTGAGAAAGTGAAAGCTGCTCCAGGGATTGCTGCTTTTAAAAAGAAAAGAGTCTGAAGGATTTTCTTGGCTCAGTGTTTTTATGGGCCAGTTGCAAAGACAGCATACAAGTCAGGAGGAAGAAGGAGTTTGCAGCAGGCAGGAGAAGGTGACAGGAGTGTGGAATAAAAGAAATCAGCTGGACCTGCAGAATTTGCACCTTCTAAACATTTCCTGTGCAGTTTTGCCATTCTGTTAATTTCTTTCTATCCCTTCTTTGCCCATAAACCACTTGGACATCACTTTGGAGCATCTTTATTTACAAACACATTGAATTTAAAAAAAAGCCAACAAATCAGAAAAAACCCACAGTGTTTTACAGGTGCTCAAAACAGACTATCATACTTTCTAGTCTTGCTGGCTTTATCTGACCTACAGTCTCATGTTTCTCAAGAGAACTCTGTTCAAAATCAAGAAAGCAACAGAAACATGCAAAAAACTTCCCTTCTGAATCTTTCCTGGCAGCACACAGGCACTGAAGATCACTCTCTTGTCTTGTCCTGGACAGGGCTTGGCTCTCTCATCTCAACATTGCCTGTGAGGACAGGCTGAGAGAGTTGGGGCTCTGCAGCCTGGAGAAGAGAAGGCTTCCAGGAGACNTGATCCTCGAGGACCCTTCCAACCTTACCATTCTGTGATTCTGTGATCACTCTGCTTAGGATCAGTCTTCATTTATTTTCCTTGCATCATTTTCCTCCAACACAGACCTTTTCAGAGGAGCCTTTCAACAGAGGGTAGAAGGAGGGATCAGCCAGTCCAACCAAGGTGCTTCCAGGCCTCTCACAACTGGGCTCTGCCACCCATTCTTAAACACAGCCCAAGCTGGAAGCAGGCAGGACTGACCTCAGCTTGGGCACCTTGACTATCACAAACCAGACCTTACTACCTCGTTGCTAGAAAACGGAAGAGTCACCTTCACTGGAGGTGTTCAAAAAATTTGTAGACACCTCAGGACATGGTTTAGTAGTCATGCTAGTGTTGAGTTGGCAGCTTTCCAAACCTTAATGATTCTGTCATTATGATTAGTAAAATCTATGCTTATGCTTAGGAAAATCAACACTAATAGACAAGGTCATTGCTTAGGAATATCAACACTAATAGACAAGGTCATTGCTTAGGAATATCAACACTAATAGAAAGGATCGAAGGTACCAGAATTTTGTACTAAAAGCTGAGATTTGACCACTTTTTTACAGACACTCCTCCAAATGTGTTATTTAGTATATAATTATGTGAATGCACTAATATTAATATATTAGCTAGTATGTATTACTGAAATAATAATAATATATTGATTTATTAATAACAAACAGATCTTGCTAGAAGTGTCTAAATTAAAAAAAAAAATTCACATGAAGACAGGTACCTCAAAATTTGGCACCCAGCACCCTCTTTTTGGTCATAAATATTTCAATGGAGGGAAAAACAGCAACAGAAATTCCTGAAATTTATCCAATTAAAGAAAAGGGGAAAAAAAAAAAAGGATATAAAGTTTATTTTATTTCACACTTGGCTTTCAGTTAACAAAGCCACAGCACAGCACAAATCCTCCTGGATATTACGTGTAAAGCATTCCCTTGTTTTTGGACGACTCCACAGTGGCTGCAGCTGTTTTATCGGAAACTATGTTTAAAAAACGCTAATTATATTTCAAGTATTCCAAGGGAAATGGCCAGGAGAGAAGTAGAAATGACAAGGATATTCATCAGACAGTGGCAGGAGCAGAAGCATGTTGTGATTGGGATTTTAACACATTTCAGAAGCCTGCTGCCTGAGCTAGTTGTGCGATTACGTACCCGCTCATCTATTTCCCCTCAGTGTTTATGTTGGAAGGATGGCACGTTATTTTTAAAGAAATGAAGGGAGGGGAAAAAAAAGGAGTTTGCAGAGGAAACTCCAGCAACTGGTCCTGATATGCAGTCATTTAACACAGGAGCAAAAGGCACAAATTAGATGTTAAAAAAAAAAACCACCCAACGACTTGCAGTGCTAGCGGTTTAATGCTTTAAAAGTAGATTGTGTGTTATTGTTGTCCTGGAAGTAGGGAGAGTCTTCCTCTTGACTCTAAGGGTCCTTGAATTGCACTGTATGTGTTGGTCTTCCTAGTTGTTTTGGGAGGGTAAAATTTGCTTTTCTATGGAAGGAGAAGAGAATATTCCTTTCAGATCAGAGGCTGTGTCTGCTCACTGGTGTGGACACAGGTGAGGATATTGGCTCTATTGGGATTTCCCATCCTCTTTCCAGGTGTGGTGTTGTAAGAACATACATGTCGTGGTCATGCTCCCTTTATTTCTCCTGATTTGGGCAACTGCCATGGTCATCACTCAACTGAAGCAGCAAAAAGATCATTGGAGCTTGTGTGACACTGCAGGGCACTCAGTACAGAGTCCCTCTCCAAACAGTGAAATGTAGCAGTGTCAGAAAACAGCAAAGAACTCTGTTGTATAACTTTGTTCTGGGTGAACTGACTTCCCATAGCATGACAGGATCAAAAACATTGGTCAACACATTCTTTCAAAGAGTGGAGTAGTACAGCTGCTAATAAACAGATTGACTTCTAATGTATAAGATTTAAAAAGTAGAAACAAAACACTGAGGTCTTCAGTTAAGCATTTATATCTTCAATGAAGTATTCATATCCTACACCTCAATCTTCATAAGCAAGTATGCTTCCTAAGCATGGTAACAAGGGAGATGAAGACTTAGCTAATGTAAGGAAGGCTTACAGTGAACATAAAGGCTCTGAAAACACCTGAAATACTGTTTATATTGCTCTGGTTCACACTGGAAGCTACTTCACTCACATACAGTGCAAGAGTCATTATCGTGCTAATGACAGATTAACCACAAACAAGGATGGATCCCCAAATATTACAAGCCTGAGGGCCCACTACCTGCTAAGACCACTGCCTTACAGGTAACACACATTTAAGATAAAAAACACTTAAGTTAAAAAATATCTTTCATATAAACTTGCCACACCTGGGAAATGTGACAACATCTTCCTTTGTGAGTTAGGTTTAAACACACCATGTACACTGCAGTCTCCTTCTCTGGAGACTTCCATGACCTGTCTGGATGCATTCCTGTGTGACCTGAGCTACATTCTACAGTGGACTCAATGATCTGTGAAGGTCTCTTCCAACTCTTAACATCCTGTGATCCTGTGATTTTCTCAGAAAATGTTGTACTTCAGCTGAAGCAGGGAAATTGGGTTGACAACCTCTTAACATGAGCCAGCAGTGTGCCCAGGTGGCCAAGGAAGCCACTGAAATCCTGGCCTGTGTTTAAAAGGAGGCTGGGTGAGGCACTTGATGCCGTGGTTTAGTTAATTAAAAGGTATTAGGTGACAGGGTGGACTTGATCTCAAAGGGCTTTTCCAACCAGGTGAATTCTGTGAAATGACACAGATGCATCCACTCCTGCAGCAAAAGACAGAGAGAAGTCCCTGTGCTGGATGACTCTCCAAGCATATTAAACAGTTCTAGGAAGACACCAAGATCAGCATTCTACAAGGAAACTGCTCTTCAGTTGACTCTCAAGGCAAGGCTATAAAGTCAAGAGCTCCAGACCAGATCCCAAAGCCATTACTGCTCCTCCACTGACTCAGAGCTAAGAGCTTTCTCAAACCTGGTGTGAGTGAGTCCGAATCAGGTCTGGACGCCATTGTCCTTACCCGAAGCTGAAAATAAGCTCTACTGTAAAACAAATGTAATTACGTCTGTGCAGGAAGGAACACATCCAGAAGGATCATGAAGTTGGTTGTAATCAAGGACCTTTTCCTAAATGCCTTGAACTCTGTCTTTTGTTGCTGGGACTTTCTAAAAGTATACAGGGAGCCATAGGCTTCTGGCTTGCACCCATTTTAAACACTGCTTATCGCGCGGCGCTACAATTTGTTATCAGATGACCCTGTGCTCATATACAAACACAACCACTATCAGCCACAGACAGGCTATAATCTGGCAATAACTTTAAAAAAAAACCCTTCCAGAAACAAACACAATGTGTAGGGAATATTAATAAACTCAAGGGATTCTGGCAGGGAATATAAGACTGCTTCTATGTGTTTGGAGGGAAGGACCATAAGACATGGTAGAAGTTCACACTGATTTTGCTTCTCTTCCCTGTGACAAACTCTCCTAAATCAGTACAGCCCCATTTAAGAGTTCTGTTTGGAGCAGTTCAAAATCTTTTTGCCTTATCTAGCTTTTGAAAATGTGATGATTACTGTGTATCATGGGGTTCTATTGTGTCTGATGAGTTCATTGATACTTGTACAAAACCAGTCCCTTGATTATAACCATTACCCTTGCTTTGGAAGGAAGATTTTACAAGACTCTCCTCCAGCAGATACTTTTCCAGCATGCATTGCAAGATTAATTTGTCACATTCAGAGTTCTCCAGCACCTGTAACAGGATCCAGATTTTCCAAAAGCAGTCCCACATAGAATGTGTAATCTAATTCACTAACTACTAGCGACTGCCATGGTTTGGGTTCACAACCTCTCATGATACTACCTTCTCAAATAAAACCTCACTTCATTGTGCTAACCCCCAATGGAAAGTCAGTGAATCATTGCCTGTTTAGTTTAAAACAGAGACTGTTTCCTTGCCTCATGAGAGTATAATGAAAATAAAACCTAGGCAGGTATCAGATGCTTTAGTGGCAGGTACTGAGTAACCATCTGGATGGATAAGAGCAGAGAACCTAGCTGCAATTTGTCAGCTTAATCTGAAGGCTATGGTGACTTCTCACTGATTAAAATTGCCTGTAACAAAGAGACTGATTATTAGTATTCATTGAAAGCCATGACTGACTTTTGCAGGGGCATGACATGCTAAACTCAAAGGCTGTAAAATACTTCTATAATCACTCACATTGATTACTTCTGTGTGTGAAGGGCAATGTATTTACCCAACTGCAAGTTCATCTTGCTTGGACACTACATGGGTAGACTTGAATTAATTTCTCCTCCCTTTCTATCCACTCATCTGGCACAAACCCTGAGGAGGACCAAGCACACAATAATCTCTCTTCTCCTACTGTATCAAACTTTATGATTCAGAGATCACAATAACTACAGCAGGACATGATGATGTGTTCCATACCTAGTCTGAGCAGACAGTACAGACATTTGCTTTTATATTACTCTTTAGATTGCTTTAAAAGATTATCATGTAGTCTCCCTCCACATTTTTTTGGGGTCAAACCTTGCAAGACATTCAGGTTATATCCCCCCAAATCCAATTTCAGAAGCTTTGGCCAGTGTGTGTGGCTTTAATGAGGGTCACTTAGGAATTATGCTCACCAAGTATGGAAATAAATAGGATTCCATTTAAGTGTTGCTTGTTCTTCCTAACCTTATCCCTCAAGCTGATGCAAGAGTTCCTGGAAACCTTCAAGCTCTGACATTTTAGTGATAGGCTTGCATGGAAGATTTTAAGCCACTCAATACCATTTTTGTTTGATATGCAAGGCACATTCTGTTTAAGGATCTCAGCAGCTTCTTTGTAAAATCAGTTGAAAAGGATCAACACTGTTCAGAGAAGAGTTTGATTTGAGAGAATCCACACTCTGCACTAACCCTTCACCAAGGTATTTTCATAGAGATGCTCTTCTCTCATCAGTACCATGACATCACTGATTATAATATTCCAACTGACTAATCAGGAAGGAGGCTATGCCTAAACTGGCTGAGGTTATGACTCTCAGCTATTGTTATCTTTTTCTGCTAAGGAAGGATTGGGTCAGGGAACTCCCACTCAGGAATTCTTTCTTTTGCCAACTGAAGGGAGGTTGAGGTGCCAGTTCAAGCTGCATTATCACAGACACTGGTAGATTGTACCCATGCTTAGGCTGTGAAATAAGTCCACTGATTGCCTCTTATAACCATGAAATATTTGTACTTGAATAGTACCCCCACTTCTCATAACCCCTTTATAAATGTGGGAAAACAGCAGTTCTTCCCTAGAGATATTTATTGTCTGAAGCTATCAAGAGGTGACATGGAAAAAGAAGGCAGAGAGGGATATAAACACATTTACAGAGATTCATACAATGGTTTGGGTTGGAAGGGACCTTGGAGATCTTCTAGTTCCAACCCTCCTGGCATTGGCAGGGACATCTTCCACTAGACCAGGCTGGTCAAGGACTGAGCCAGGCTGGTCAAGGACTGAACCAGGTTAATGGTTTTCTGGTTCTTCTTCTGCCTGAGTGATGCCAAACCAACCAATTTTCTACAGCCATGTAAACCAAATTATTCTTTTTAATTCAAAATAATGTTGATATATTCTAAGATGCCCCTAAAATTTGCACTTTAATTAGATGATCTTCCAGAATCATAAAATGGTTTAGGTTGGAAGGGACCTCAAAGATCATCCAGTTCCAACCCCCTGCCATAGGCAGGGACACCTCCCACTAGCACAGGTCACTCAAGGCCTCCTCCAACCTGGCCTTCAACACCTCCAGGGAGGGAGCAGCCACAACCTCCCTGGGCAACCTGTGCCAGTGTCTCACCACCCTCACTGCAAACAACTTCCTCCTAACATCCACTTTCAATCTCCCCTCTGCCACTTCAAACCCATTGCCCCTTGTCCTGTCATTCCCAGACCTTGTCAATAGTCCCTCCCCAGCCTTCCTGTCGCCCCCTTCAGATCCTGGAAGGCTACTCTAAGGTCTCCTGGAAGCCTTGCATGCAAAGTTTTAATTGAACTAATGAAAACCTACAGGAGAGCTGGAGAGGGATGTTTTACAAAAGCAGGTAGTGCCAGGGTGGGGAGCAATGGCTTCAAACTGGAAGCAGCAGGATTTAGATTAGAAATTAGGAAGAAATTCTTCATCCTGAGGGTGGTGAGGCATTGGAATAGCCTGCTGCACTGGGAGTCCAATTACATTGGATTTTGATGCATCACCTCCATTTCTTTTCCCTACTAACTTCTGCATTATTCTTCTTTTAAAGTGTTTAGCTCAAGGAGACACATTCCTCAACTCATCTGAAGTGACACGTGGCTGTCAGTGCTATTGCAAGGTTGATTTCAAGCATCCCAAGAGATGGATTCTCAGATGGCAGAAAAATGAACCTAAACAAAACAGGAGAATTTTCCTTTCCCCTTCCCACTCCCACCCTTATTTTTTAAATATGTTGTTTGAAATAAAGAGAAGAAGTATCAGAAGGAAATTGCTGAGTGATCTGCAGATGATGGTTGTTTGTAAATGCAAAGGTAAGGATATTTCCATTTACTGAATTTAAATGCATTCCAAATGGCACAGCCAGGACAGTGTCAAGTTTTTTACAGTGATAAGGCTAGAGGCAGGAAGCCATGAGAGGTCAGGAAGGAAGCCCTATCAGGCCTGAGAGAGGACCAAACAGCAAAGGGAGCAGCAGAGCCTCTTGTAGTTGGGCTATGTAACAACTGTGCTATGTTCCAGAGATAAACACCTACAAGTGCAAAATCCCAGTTACTGTCCCTTTACATCCACTGCAAGAGAGCAAAATCCTCTGCTCCGTTTGCCTTTTGCCTCTAGCAGCTCTGTCAGGGGAAGAGGGAAGGAGGGGAAGGCAACAAGGAAAGAAGTGTTTCACATAAATGCTGCTTCTGGCTGGAGACCACTTGTTTATAGCAATTCAGTCTGACCCTGGGCACAAAGGAAATGACTTTAATACTGGTTTTGATCCATCATGCGAGAGCTGAACCTGAGTGGTTTAGTTTGTGCTGGTAGCTTTCCAAACATCACCAACAGCACCTGCTTCCCAACATGCTGCCTACAGGGGCAAAAAGTCAGGGAGCAAGTGTGCTGGTTTGAGCTAATTGGAATATTTTAATAGAGAAAATTATACTCTAGGCTGTGAAGGAAAACAATGGTGATGTCTGCTTCACTCATAGGCTTGCTGAGATCTTTAGGAGTAAGAACCCAAAACAAAAGAGATAAGAGAGTGTCTCTAGTGGGCAGCCTGTGTCATGGGGCGCAGCATCTGGGGTTCTCTAGCTGCTCTGGCTTCTCCTCTCTGCTGCATAACTCCATTAACTGCTTTTCTTCTAATCCTCCCTCCAGCCGATCCTCCAAACTCACCTTGCATGTAAGGCAAACCTTGGGGTAAGGTTTGGGGTGGGGAGAAGCTGGAAGGGTGTTTGGGAGCCCCTCTTGGGGTCTCTGATTTCTGGGAGGGGAGTTGTGTTTCTGTATTCCCTTTACCTTGTATATTTCTGTAACTATTCCTGTCTATAGTGTATATATCTACTTGTATATTGTGCTGAGCTATAAATAGAGCTTCATCTCTTAACTTCCAGCTGGCTGAGTTCTAGTCTGGGTCATTTCACAAGTGTGGGGGGGCAGGGAACTCCCAAACCATCACAACAAGATAAGGAGAAAAGGAAAGCTCTTGCAAAGTTTGGTTTGTGAGAGAGTCAGGCACAGTGAGAAGCCCTGGGTGGTTGCTGTCTTACAGCACCAAAGCTTTTAAAAGTTGGTTAGAGACTCCAGCTACACTGGACTGGTTTTCCCACCCCATCCAATGAAGAGATATACATTGTCTTCCAGTTCCACATCTTATATTCCCTTCAAAAATGAGACACAAGAAGCAGGAGACCCAGCTGGTCATTCACTTGCGCTTGCTGAGGTTGAAGCTCTTTCTGGGCTGTTCACCTACACTGGGAAAAGTTTTGGATTAATACAAGAACTCTAATTTGAAGACAAAAATATTTCTGAAGTCTGAAGCAAAATAACAAAGGTGTCATTAAGATGTGTAATAGCTGGGAAACGTGAAGCTGAAATGCACTGATGGAGGTAAAGGAGGCACCACTCCTGTGGAGAAAGGAGCTTGGCAAGTTGAATGTTCATGAATGTTTTTGTCCACATGCCTGGTTAAAACAAAACCCAGATTTCTTTCAGAGGCCTTTGCCATGCTGAAGCACTTTGCCTTTCTATGTCCACATAGAACACAAAAATGTTTAATCAGAAAGAGTCCTGACCAGTTCAGTAGGAATACAAAGAAAAATTCAGTACTCAAACCAACTGAAAATGCATCTCACACACTCTGTAATTCCATTCCTTGTGAGAGTGAAAGCTTATTCCTGCTGGAGGAAGGTGAAAAGAAGTTCACTTCTGTAAAAATTACCTACCTGAGCTGCCAAGGTCAGTGAGACCTCTTAAGTACTGCTGGGGCAAAAGAACCAGAGCAGGAGGTACCTTTACCTTATGAACTGCTTGAAGTTGCTAATTGTTAGGGAGTGAACATATAGAGCTAAATTCTACCTGCTTTATCATCAGCTGATCCCATTGCCTTAGCCATGTTTGTACAGAAGAAACAGAAGAATTTGGTTCTTAGCACAACACTCACCTAAAAGCAGTTCTTTGTCACTGCAGTTCACAGCAAACTTGTGCAACACTCTGTGGCACTTCTGTAATGGGAGAGTTAGTGGAGCCTGACAATCTGCCTCAATTTTACATCAGGTTTTGAGCAAAATTTGGACAATTTCTGGCACAATCTACAGATTCTTATTAAATGGGAACTGATGCAAAATGGGGCTGGGCCACCTAAAGCTCAGAATGATTTTTTTCCATGCTTAGTTGGCCTGGAGCATTGAAGTAGGGCTTAAAAGCTGGCCAGAGTAAAGGGATTGAAAGTTTACCCACAAATCCTGCAAGTCAAAGCTAGCAAGGTTTCTAGAAAGCTCTGCCAGCTATCAGCTCTGATGCATGCAGCTCTTTCCATATAAAGTTAATGTATCATGAAGCATTGTTTATGGTAAGCAATATGTTCAAAGGCATCAGATTTAACCTTCAATTTCCTTTTTCTTTCTTTAAATCAAATCTGACTGCTTACCTGCCCTCTGCAGCCACTTTTCTGTGTACAGGTAGCTAAGTCCTAAGGTCAGACACATTCTGTACAAATCCAGTTGGTATCTAACTTGCCAAGCAGACTGCTCTCAGTATCACAGGCCACAAACATCCTTTTTCCTTTCCAAGCAGACAGCTGAGAGGCATTTTCCATAAGACCACATTCTAGAGCACCTGCTCCTGGATATGTGCTGTAGTACCTGATTAAAAATGGTCCAGTGACATGGAATTCAGGTGACAAAGCTGGAGGACAAATGAAGTGAACTTGCTAAAATGAAAAGGATCAATCCAAAGGATCCCCACTGCCTGGAGAATACTTTATAAATGTAAACAGAAATAGGTCTAACTGCATAAGTTCTTTAGTCCAATAACAAGGCTCTTACCTGATGCTCTCATCCTTGCCTGGTGTCTTCCTAAAAGTCAAACAAATGTTGGTTTCCATGGTTTGAATCATGGCTATTTGATTCCTTTTGTAAAAAAGACATTTATCAGATCAGAAATAACTACTGTCCTGCTCCCTCTTGTGTGCTGTTACAGAAGAGTTTTGCAAATATGCCTTATATTTCACTTCTGGAACCAGAAAAAAAAAATCTCAACTGAAACTGTCATTAAAAGAGAATCTGAGCAGCTGGATTAAACATTATCATCCCCTTCTGAAAGGCTGTCAGAATGGATACAGGTGGATACAGTGGATAAAGACACTGCTCTAGTGAATACAGTGGAGGTTATTTAAGATATGACAGTTTGCCTCTCCTGTTTCTCTGTCAGAGTTATGCCCAGAGTATGTATTCACTCCTTAGCAGTTGCAGTTCATAGCACCTTATCTGGACCAGCTGAGAAGCCTGATGCACACCACTGTGTACTGTACCACGAACTAAAAGAGGCTGAGAAGGTGCCACACATCCCTTCTCCTGCCCTGCTGCAGGCACTAACCTCTGCAGGTGTAAACCCACCAGAGGTAGGTCTGCCACAGCCTATAAATCAGAGCCTGTCTGGAAAGTATGAAACACTGAATGGTCTTCCGCTCCTGGAGTGGCTTCTACTCTAGTTTGCTGGAGAAGATTAAACTCCCTTTCCTTCTACTTGACAACTGGAGTTGGCTGAAGGGGAGGTATAAAACTGTATGGGGAAAGATTTAGTGGCTACACTGTTTGCCAGTGGAATTTGGTTTGGAATTTTAAGGAGCTTCCAGGAGACTTCGAAGATAGTGATCTGAAGCAACAGAGTTCCTCCAGGCATGTCCTGAGGCAACAACACCACCTCCTGTGTCCTTAACCTGTTCCTGAATGCTTTTGTCACCAGACTGCTTGGTGTTTTCAAGCAAAACGAAATTTACTGCTTGGGGGAAATGCAGGGCTGTTGGTAGGCTGAAAGCTAAATCTAGCAACAAAATAACACAAACTTCCCATGAAGAGGGAAAATGAGACTGCTGCATATCACATCAGCATCAGCTGTGTTACCCACTCTCTGCTCTCCAGAAAGATCAAGGTTGTACTGTGAAGTGAGGTGTCCAGTGGAAGAACAGCACAACAAACACCACTCTTCTGCAAGGCTGCTTGGACTACCTTTTGCTTTGAAAAGAGAAGAAACTGAACACCTGCAGAGGCACCAAATCCTCCCAGTCTTACACAAGCCATGGACCTCTCCTCCTGCCTGCACCTTGAACTTACTTTTGACACCTCTTCAAAAACAGTTTTCACAACATATCAAAGAGAGTCACATTTAAATATTGCAAACCATGAGAAGTGAGAGCAGAAATCACTGAGTTGAGAGGTTCTTGTGGAAGAGGCCATAGTGACTGCTGCCTTTCTGACAGCACAGGGCCCTCCACTGAACTGACCTCTGGTAACACAGCACTGGAGGACTTACAGGCAGGTAGGGACTGTTCAGCTCAATACCTTCAAATTACAAGCAGAAGCCTGAGCAGCTGGTGCAGGTTGGGAAAACAGGCCACACCACTCTGCACAAGGTTCACATTCTAAACAGACTGCATTTTAGCCAAATATTTAAGATGCAGCACACTCCATGGTCCTATGTCCATCACTGAGTATGATACTCATCACTATTGCCTATCTGAAACAGGCCACAGGTAATAGAAAAAGGGATTATTCTCCCTAGTACTTTTAAAATTGAAAAAAAAAAAAATCAGAGAAGTGGTAATGATATTGGGGTAATAAGCACTAAGCAAGCAGAGGGCAGCTGAATTTGGATCATTTCCTTTGATCCTTTTGATAAAGTCACAGATAACATTTTGCCATTCATCCTGCAGCCACAGCCCAACAAAAAGGGCACTTGGCTATCTGTCCTGTGCTAGATCAGGCAAAACCAGAGATCTGACTGCTGCTGAGCACTGAAGACAGAGGACTGTGGCATTTGAAATATCCTGAAGAAATGCACCTGTCACATCCTCCTGGGATGTTGGAGGTAATAGGTAAGGAAATCACCAAGCCAGGCACTACTCATTCCAGCCAGCAACAACAGGCATGGGGATCATAGAATGGTTTAGGTTGGAAGGGACCTCAAGGATCATCCAGTTCCAACCCCTTGCCATAGGCAGGGACACCTCCCGCTAGCACAGGTCACTCAAGGCCTCCTCCAACCTGGCCTTGATCACCTCCAGGAAGGGAGCAGCCACAACCTCCCTGGGCAACCTGTGCCAGTGTCTCACCACCCTCACTGCAAACAACTTCCTCCTAACATCCACTTTCAATCTCCCCTCTGCCACTTCAAACCCATTACTCCTCCTGTCATTACCAGACCTTATCAGTAGTCCCTCCTCAGCCCTCCTGTAGGCTCCCTCCAGATCCTGGAAGGCAACTCCAAGGTCTCCTGGAAGCCTTCTCCAGGCTGCAGAGCCCCAACTCTCATAGTCTCACAATCCTGAGTGTAAATATAACAACCACCAATATGACCATCTTGGGAGAAATCTTACTGCATGGAAATCACCTTTCTCCCCCCCCTTTCTCAGCATATAATGAGTGAAGCTTAAGTATTGCCCATTCATACCAAGATTTTCACATGGGAACCCAAGACATCATCCTTTTATTTTTGGTGTTGTTTGGTACTGAGTTATTTACTGGGATAGATTCCTGAGAACTTTAACAGGAAAGAACAGAAGCTGACATCTGGCAGAAATATAGACAGCTATGGAGATTATAAACAGAATGATCTATCACTTTTAGCAAATATATACCAGAACAAAAGACATTAAGTCGAAGCCTAAATGGCAAAACATAGATGGCAGGAAGAGATCAAAGAAATCCTGCTCTTTGCTATATGAATAGAATAGGTGAAGTTACTATACAAGGAAGAGTCTTATATAAAATTAGCATTGATATGTTTATCCTTGTTTTGAATACAGCTTTGTTTGAACTGAGAAAAAAATCATAAAGCAGCCAACAGTGCTCTAGAGTGAGTATCCTTTATTACTGTATTATGTTTTCAGGAAAGATTGATTTCCACCCTCTCCTTTTCTTACCCCCTGCCATTAAACATAAAGGTTTCTTCTAACATATTTTTATTCACTTAAAAGCATTGAATGAAAACATTACATAGAAGTTCTCAATAAAAACAGAGAAAAACATTTCCTTCTTCAAAACCCCATTAAAACCCCCATTTTCATCAAGCCCTGTACTGAAAAGCTGGCCGAAAGGTAATGCTTTCACCTCCTTAAGTGTAGAACTCTATTTGGGCAGCTGTGAGGTTCTTCAGGGCTGGCAGAGGCTGCAGTGATGAGCTGCAGAGTCTAGCAGCTGCTGGCAGCTCACACACCAGCAACAGACACAGCAATAAGCAGCGGGGTAAGGGCTCCAGACTATGGTTTTGTGGGGAAACCTTCACTTTTCTCTGCTAAAATCTACCTAACTTTGAAAGCCCTGCTTATGCACTGAAATGCCCAAAGTCAAGAGTTTAGTGAACATAGCAGTAAAATACACAAATACATGCAACTGCCTTATTTCTTCTCTCCTAACAGCACTTCCAGGAAGGATTTCTTCACTGTTGATACAAGACATTATCTCTATTTGACTGGGTCTTTGTGCCAGAGCACTGCCACAGGATCAGTAAAATAACACATTTGTGGGTGCCTCAGATATTTCAAGAGAGGATCCACCCCAAACTGTTGGTTTTAAACAAAACTGGCTGATTTTTGTAGTGAAGTAGATATGATACATGTGTATGTATATAGAGAGCCCATTTAACACTGGGAAAGTGATA
The DNA here is from genome assembly GCA_013399775.1 of Semnornis frantzii. Lineage (NCBI taxonomy): Eukaryota > Metazoa > Chordata > Aves > Piciformes > Ramphastidae > Semnornis > Semnornis frantzii. Next base: position 66,550 of record VWYK01111712.1, on the reverse strand, counting down.
ACTTGCACAGAGTCAGAATGGGCAATATAGAGCCATGAATCCTTCAGTTTAATTCAGTGGAATGCCTAAGTCAATGTCTTAGCTAAGCTTTAGTTCTGACTTAGTTTTTCTGCATGAAATTGTTTCAACACAGAAAAAGGCAAAATTAAATGTCCAAATTTTCTCTCTTGCACAAAATCAGATTTTTTTTTAGCTCCTAGTCAAGTGTGGTTTATGCTATTAAATGTTTTACAGTAAGATCTGCTTGGCCAGCCCCAATTTACAGGGATCAATATATGTAACTACTTCTGGTCTTGACAGCATCTCCAAGCTCCCTATGTAATAGATATGCTCAGAGAATCATTCATGGCAGATTGTTGAAAGTAGATAGTGTGAATATCTCCTGGAGAAACCAGCTCTGGTCTCCACCTCACAAAAAGCCTTGCAGTCTAGGGAAGGAAATTCTGGACACCATATTCTGTAGAAGTAGCCAAATCTTAGCATAGTATAAGGTCTCTGGAAACTTTCTTTTTTCTTATCTCTAACTGTCTAAGTTTGTTAACTTTTTTTTCCTTCAGAGGTCTTTCTGTCCTTGGCTGCCAGCCACAGTAAAACAGCTGAACATCTTGATTATCAACAGCTTCAGCTGTATTTCCATCCTAGAAATAATTTCTTTCCTGACTCAGGTGGCAATTCAGTCACAGAATAACAGGAAAATGAACATATGCTTCCAAAAGAGTATAAAGCCTGTGACATTCATGCCTTGGCAAGGATTCTGACCTCAAGTGGGGAGTTCTGCACTTGGGTTTAAAACTGAAGGGCTCAGAAGGTGCCTGATCTAGTTCACTATGTTTATACAAAATTATATCTTTAACCTCCTGAGTCCTTCTTCCTGTGTTAATGGTGATAGCAGCAGTGGTCACTGTACAGCTTCCTTTTAGTAGAAATGAATGTGACTATCAGAATATATCAGAAGTTATTAATTAAATTCAAGTCTCCTGAAGAAAAATCTTCTATTGTCCAAGCTGAGAGAAGTACAATAGTCTGCATGCAAGTGTGACTGGACATTTGGCATCAAATTAACTCCTTATTCACCATCACCAGCTGTTCCTGGCTTGGAATGTGGGTTTAATAACACACATCCCAGATCAGCAAGTCTGTCCTATAGCAGAGATTGCTGTTCAGCATCCCTGAACTCAAATCATTACTGCATTTAGAGAAAGCAGGAGCAACTAAGCAACAAGTGTCTAAGCAAAAACTCTCACCCCAAGTTGAATTGAAAATGGAAAGTCATTTTTAATAACAGATCCATGCCTTTAAGAAAAAAACACAACACCCAACCTGAAGCTTCCATTGCTGTTTAAAAGAGCTATAGAGATGCTGCCTCTGTCTCAAAAGCTGCTACCTCTGAAGAGCAAACACTGACTCATAAAAGACAATCTAGTTGCCAAACTCCTGTTTTTAATTTCAAAAGCAGGGCCTTTATAAATGAAGAATAAAGGCTGATTGCCTACTGTGGAGATGCTTAATTCCATTAATCAGAGATTAATTAGGGAGAGAATTTAAACAGCAATTTAATAGAACCATGCTGCTTTGAGCAAGGTTCTCTGGCATCCATTCCATGCAGCTGTTTTCTCCTAAAGCTTTGCTAACATGTGTAAATGGTTTGTATAATTGCTGTTAAAACTGAAAGCTGGACCATGACTGCCTCTAAAGGACACTGTTTTAACAGCACTGAATAAATTTGTCTTTTTAATATGATCACTGATTGGAAAACTGTACTCAAATAGACTCTAAAAGGAGTAGGAAGTTGTCAGATACTCCTAGATTCAGATAATTAAAGAAAGCTGTCATCTTTCTGGATGAGATTTCAGTACTTCCCAGAAGACCTTAGTGTTCAGGCTTGGGTACCTAATTCAGCTTGGCATTTTGCTTGGTGATTTTTACTAAGCAACAAGGTCACTACAGAGCTCTAGGGTCACCATAGTGCCTGCTCTTAAGGAGTGGGATTCATCTTAAAGTGTAGTCAGTTAAGGATAGTTACTACTGCAAGGATCCTTGAGCAGAAGGAGGTTCGCCCCTACTCCCCACCCCCCCGTTTAAACACCTACCTCAGTCTCATCCTGAGACACAAATCATCTCTGGCTATAGAAGAACTATTAAGCTTCAAAAGTTTCTGATAAAATGGAATTATTTTTTCCCTTACCCCACAGTCTTAAGACCTTTTCCCACATCCAGTCCATGACAAAGGCTGGGCATTAGAGACATGTTTTGGTTCACTGTACTGGAAAGAGTGAGCTCCACTAACCAGATCATGGTAATTAGGAAACAGGCAGAGAGAAATGGAAACTCTATCATTCCCTACAGAGCTCTGCAATAGTGCTCCTACAGAAGTAGGCTCATAAACAGACCAATTCATGGAGCTAGAAAACAAATATATGTAGGCATATATAGGACTTCAGAGTTTGTGTCTGAAAGATTGCTTGGTCTTTCAACTTCTTCAGTCCTTCGAATGAAAAACAACCAACCTTCTAAATCTTTTCTCTTGCTCCCTCAGTCTGTGAATGCTGTGGAGAAGATAGTGGAAAGTACTTGAGTCTTTATAAAATGGTTGTGGGTTTCATTGTTTGGGGTTTTTTTTGTTTGTTTGTGTCTTTCCTGTGTGTCATTTTATGTAATAGCTCTAAACATTACACTTCAAGACAAGCTTTTGATCCCTTAAGGTCTCCAGAACCTTCATTTGATGTTTGTTGAGGACAATAATATTGGTGCTGGAGTGCTTCCATTTACATCTTTCTGCTTATCTAAAACTGTCTTTCCATTTGTGGTTGGAAAACAGTTCATTCTGCAACTTATCAGGTGTGGAAGCATTTACACCAAACAACGTGAAGACCTTCACCTACTGTCCACAAATTCCCTTTGCAGAAGCAGAGTGGTTGCTGCAGAGGACAGTTCAGAGCACTGTGTTACAGCTCCAATAGACACAATCCTGCATCAGAATCACTCTGAATACAAAGCAAGGCTAAGGAGATCAGACAACACATAAAAAGCACTCAGATGACTCAAAACTGGGTAGTGCAAGTGCCCTTCCTGCTGTTAAACAGGTGGTATGAACAGCTTTAAATACCATAAGGAAGGACATTTCAGTGTAGTCTAACTTGCAGTGACAATGCTGTCATCACAGCAATAAGGCTAGGAGACAGATTTAACAACTTCTATTAAGCCATGTGACACATTTTTAGCCAAAAACCTCTTTGAGTATTGAAACTGCAAAGCTTCTTTGGGTGGAAGCCACTTACACAAGTTGAAGGGGAATTTAAGAAAACAAGAGGGAAGGAAATCCATCAAGGGTTACTACCTACACAGAAACCATGCCTAGCTCAGGAAATCCCAGAGCTTCAGGCATTTGAAGGCTGGGAGAGCATTCAGGAAAATAAGATTATACACTTGCCCTGTTCTTATAGTTCCCTGTAGGCATCTGCTCTTGGCCACTGCCAGAGATGGGATACTGTGCTGAGCAGATCTTGGTCTGGAACAGTTGCTCCTATGGACATTTATGTTTTTAAGAAATCAAGAGTCTCATTTTTTTTTCCAATAAGGCACTAGATACATTTCACAGTTGAAACACACTTTCCAGGTGACATTTAAGAGATGCATTTGGGGCTCTGCAGTCTGGAGAAGAGAAGGCTTCCAGGAGACCTTAGAGTAGCCCTCCAGGATCTGAAGGGGGCTACAGGAAGGCTGGGGAGGGACTATTGACAAGGTCTGGGAATGCCAGGACAAGGGACAGTGGGTTTGAAATGGCAGAGAGGAGATTGAAAGTGGATGTTAGGAGGAAGTTGTTTGCAGTGAGGGTGGTGAGCCACTGGCACAGGTTGCCCAGGGAGGTTGTGGCTGCTCCCTCCCTGGAGGTGATCAAGGCCAGGTTGGAGGAGGCCTTGAGTGCCCTGTGCTAGTGGGAGGTGTCCCTGCCTATGGCAGGGGGTTGGAACTGGATGATCCTTGAGGTCCCTTCCAACCTTACCATTCTATGATTTGTCTCTGCATGCATGTAACATTGATAATTCTCCAGTCTTTGAAATAAATTACTTTCTGTCATACATCAGCAACCAAGTATTGCTTAAGAAGAAATAACTTTAGTTCAAGAGACTCATTAATGAAAGGCAGAACACTTTCTAGTGAGGGTCTGATCCATTGTTTACTAACAGGTACTTCAAAGCCTTTACAATGCATCCTCACCCTAATTTAGCTTGGTAGTCCTTTAAAAAGTGTAGGAGATGAAAGCCAAGCTAATCCCCTGTCCACCTTCCTTCCTGGTTATACATGCAGCACCAATACAATGCCCTCTTGATTAGAAGTGAATCAGGTACAGAGAGCAAGAAGCCCTCCATAGAAAGGATGCAGATCACTATTGGTTTACTTCTGAAGGGGCATCCTCTCAAGCCTAATCTATGCAGTGCTATCAGGTGCTAAAATATTCTCTTGCAGTACAGCAGCAAGCAAACAGGGGCTTTGTTGTACTGCTCCCAAGAACCTCAGATTCACTTGTGATCACATGCTGTTACAGGAGGAATGTGGAACAATAACCTCACACCCCTGGTGAACACATTCATGAGGTTTACCTGTGAAGAGGACAGTGGACATGCTGCATTGAAAGGCAGGGATGATAGCTCATTTCCTTGTTTGCAGGAAACAGGAGCATTTGAGGGGCCTCCAGCTGGAGAGAGAGGGTAGAGAAGTCCATTCCTTAAGACATGATCTGACAATGCTGATGGAAGTCTAATGCATGAGCTGTTTGATCTGTAGCTCAGGCCAGCTGAGAGGAAAAGCTGTGCAATGGTTGCCTTCTAACTCTATATAAGCACAGTGATACCTGACAAATACAGTGAAAGCCTTCACCTCTTGTAAACTGCAGAACCTAGGACAAGAGCTTTACTCACTGCTATCAGCTATGGGTTTGAAAGGGGAGATCCTTTAGCCAGTGAGTTTTCCTTCCTCTCAGTTTAAACTGTGAGCCTTGGGCATACTGGTAAAGTTTTGATACCCATCAGCCACCTTCTACATTACCCTCAAGAGAAGATCTTAAACACCACAACAGATTCTGTTATCATAGCAAGATCAAGAGGCACCAAATACTACATAAACTCCTCATACTCTGAGACACCAGAACCCACAGAGGGTAGAGATGAGTTGCAAAGCTCAGCATAAACGTGGTCATATGTTATGTTTTGCTTATTTTTTCTAGATTTTAAGGTCACTGATATTTCATTCAAACTATTAGTGACTGAGATGTCTCAAATATGCCATACAGGATGCAGGCATGGATCCACCCAGAATCCTGCCTCTGAAAACAAGTGCACACCAAATTCCTCACAGTGTATACACCAGAAAGTTTCCACTTAGACCTCTAAATTAGAGGTAGTATATGGCATGGTTTGCATCCTTTGTAGAGAAACATGATTTTTTTTATTTTTTTTTTGTTTAAACATCTAATCCTTTCTTGGACATTGTAGGAACCAAAAAAAAAGATTAAGAGAAAGAAATGATTTCTCACATGGTCCAGCCAAGATCTGCTGGCTGATAAAATAAGCAGGAAGGTGGAAGGAGAAGACATGCATGCCTGCTGTTAAAGAAAAGCTTATTTGCACATAATGCTCTGGAGGAATTATTGGGCATTTCATCCACACAGAGTACAGGCCTTGTCACACTGCCAGGTCAGCAAGACCTACCTGGGCTAAGCTACTGAGGCAGTTCTGGTTATGCAAGTTAAACGGTTTGGTGGTTGCTTTAATTAGCAACTCTACTTTGTTTACAAGCCCTCCAAAAAAAAAAAAAAAAAGTGGTAGCAAAGAATGTTCCATGTCCATATTTACCAGCCCCAGTCCTTCTCCAGGAGGAGTTTCTTTGCCTCCTTCTACCCATTCCCGGCGAGTTGCCAGCAACACATTCCAGAGCTTAACCAACACAGGTATGGCAGCATGAAAGTGAGGTGCAGCACAAAGCATCTCTTATGTGAGAATCTCACATTGTGCAAGGACAAAGAAGGGTAAGAAATTATTGGCACTGTGAAGAAAACAGGAATTTAAAGAACAATTAAAAAAGATTTATTCACATTTTCCTACATCTGTTAACAGCATCACTGCAAATGGTTTTGTTGTGACATCAATCATCCTCCACATAACACTCCTTGCTCATTCTTAGCTCACAAACATGCCCACGCCTTACTCCATGCTACTCTTCCTAGCAGAGAGGAATGACCTCCCATAATCTCTTTGCCCAGTTGCACTCTTACCTGACAAACTCTGGCCAAAGACCCTTTTTTACTACATAGTTTCAAAGTTGTGTATAATGAGGACAGAAACCCAACCCAACCATTAAGATGGCCAAGCTTAAGCCCATTTTCATACCACACTCATCCTCACTACTCAACTCTTCCTCCCGAGGCTATTTCTTCTGCTGTTTGTACACTGACAATAACTTAAAGTCCACAGACACCTGCTGCTGAGAGTGCATATAACTATCCTCTTGTAACTATATAACTAAGGACTTTTCTCCAGCTTCATCTGTCGAGTCCACTATTTATGAGCAATGTGTGCCTTCAGTGGGGCTAGGATCACCTTCACACATCCCATGACTCTTACAGCATGTCTGTAAGTGCTGTCATCAGCAAACAGGAGTGAAATGTAGCATCTCTCACATCAGGTGTAGGTATGCAGAGCCAGCTCAGTCTCAGCAGCTTTACCTTTCTCTGTTCTGAAATACAAAGCAAAGCCACAACCAGTACTATTAAAAGAAGATGGAAAGCAGGGAGAGTCACATTTGGAAGATGCAAGAGGAGCCCTGAAGATTTCAATTAGCTGTTGTGCTTCTGCAAGAGGCCTCCTTTGCTGTCACTGCTCTATGCACATAAAAACCTCCCTTGGGTAGAGGCAGCAATGGTTTCCAGTTTGGCCTTCCAGTTTGTACTGGCCATGTGCAGTACAAGCAAACAGTGCATAAATGGTCACTTCTGCCGTACCTGCAAGCCTGTCTTGGCCTACAGCTTGCCCTAGCTATAAGCGTTCTGCCATGTATATGAAGGAGATGGTTTTGACTTTCCACTTTCTTGAAAGTCTGGAGAGAAACCAGGAGCTTTTTTTACTGCTTTGTATACAATGCAGTCTTCTCTCCTCACAACCCTTTCAGGAAAGTGTTAGGCAAGTAGAAAACATCTGAGTTTTCATTTGCAGAGATACTGGCTAATCACTCAGGATGATCTCGGGTGCACCAGAAGGGTTCCATATTCACTTTGGAAAACTCTGTCTAAATCTGGACTTTGAAAGGCTGCAATGAAAATGACTTTTTGACCCAAGTGCTCTGTGCCAAGGGAGGTAGCTACTCTTAGCATTATGCCAGGTGAGTTCACCAGCCAAAGCACAGTTTTGACCAGTTAATGCCATGGGCAACCATGTAGTTCTGTAGTTTGTAAACATGCCTAATGGATGAGGAGAATGACCCTCCAAGATGTACTGAAATCCAAAGGAAAATACAACAAAATTTGGGCTGCAGCAGGACCAGACATCCTGTTCAGAGAAGTTGTTCTTCTGTGCAGCTTCCTTTCCCCACTTCCTCTTGGCTCCTAGTCCTGTCCTCAGGTCATTACAGCACATCACTTCCCTGTTGTTAACAGGTTATAAATACTGAGCCAGATAGGTACTGACATGATACTGATAGCAGCTTGGTAGCAGCCCATGTACATTATCAGCTGCATCCTTTGCTTCAAAGATAAAAGTTTGCTGGGACCCCCTTGCAGCTAAACACCAGTTGCAAATTCACACCTCTCTTTCTGTAAGCCTAGAGGGTTGTTGCCATGTTAGTATTCACTCAGCCTTGTGGGGTTTTTTTTCCCCCCCCTCCTACAGGGCTGAAGCAAATCCCTGCCAGGAGCACATCAAGGTCTAGTCATTCACAAAAAGCATTTGATCAGTTTGCTTTTAGAAAGTGTGTCTTAAAACCACAACATGCAGCACGTTTTGTCACTGGTTAATGTGGGATCCTTAAAGCACTGCCAATCAATAACCAAGTACTTAACTCTTTACTTTATTGATTATGTCTGCACAGACTGAATTCACAGCTTAACCATGCTGGTTCCCAGATCCCCTCTTTGAGCCTAGACATAGCTTGCACAGAGTGGAAAGGGTCTTCCTATCACATTCTTGTTCTTTGAGCTGATTAATCCAATCTCAATCCATGATGGTAAGTGCCTGACAGTTCTGTGGTGGTACAGACAGGGAGAAAAAGGTGTCTCAGTCTGAGATGGGTTTTGGCACATACCACAGAGGAACAGGCTCTCATTTCTGCCCCAGAAATGAATGAGCTGCTGCTGCCAGGTGTTCTCAGATCTCCTTGTAAGTTCCCATGAATTATTTATATTTTTGCTCAAACCAGAAACTATTCTTTTATTACACTGGAGACAGTAACATGAAGAAAGCTTCAATCAATAAATCATGAATTTCAGACACATCTCTGTGTGTAGGGAAGAGCAAAATATCAATGCAAGAACAGATATCAGGAGGACAGTGTTTGAACATAGCTTCTTAATTCACAGGAGTCCCAGTGAGCAGGATGTCACTCAGATGACTAAAGTGAAGATGTAATCAGTGTATTAAAAAGCAGGCTCCTGGCAGAGTTTTGCTACTTTCTTCTCCAAGAAGATCCTCTGAAATAGTCAATAGCAATGCTGGCACCAATTTGGGGTAGTGAGGAGAGATTTCTGCCATGCAGAAGTCTGAGTGATGGCTTAGAGTGAAGAGGAGAAAGAGAATGGCAACAATCATTCAGCCATCAGCATCTCTTCCAACAGCTGTGCCAACCAAGACAAAGAAAGGAAACATGAAGACAAATTTCTCCCAGATCTTAGCCTGCAGTCATTCAAGGGCTTCTACAGGGGAAATGCTTCTCTCTGTACTGCACAGCTCTCTGCAGTAGGTTTGCCAGATGATAGAGTTGACAGTGCTTATACACAGTGCTGACTGTGTTAGAGTTAGTGAGACTGTAGAAACAGCAGTTTCTGCTCCATGCAGGGTTACCTCAGCACCTGTGCACCTTCTGTACACAGCACTCAGGGCCACAGCAAAGAACACAGCAGTTACCCATCACTGCAGCTAAAGAAATCAGCATTCTGGCTTAAGCCTAAGGGAGAGGGATCATTTAAAAAGTATTCATTGGAAAAAAATCCTGAAAACCTCACCCCCAGCCTATGTTAGGGGTGAGCAATTACCCAAACAAGTAGCACAGGCAGTCTGGAGGCCTGTCCTGTGCCAAGACTGAGCATTTCACACCATTTATAATCACTTAGCAAACCTTGGTTCACTCATTTCTCCCAAAGCTCTCAGAGGAGAGTCCTGTTTGTTGCCTTTCCATACATCACCTTCTCTGCTCCCTTAGACCTCCCATCTGGCCAATGTTAGATATCCTTTTCTGCATACAACACCTTACTCAAGGTTGGCACATTGAGCTGCTGCATGAACACTCTTTATCCCTTACAGGCAGTGACCTAAATGATTTTTGATATCAAGGAAATTCTAAATTACATTAAGAAAATCTGCCCAGGTTTAAAACTAGATGCTGAAAGTCAACAAGGCTCACAATTCTGCAGATGCTTTCATGTGCTATATAAATGTCACTATTTATCTTTTTTCCTAGATGTGGGGCAAGGTCTCTATTTCCAGAAGGTGCTTCCTTCCTAAGGGTTAGTTGTTTCCTTAGAAGTTACACTGAAATGAGTGGAAGAAAGTGGACAGAAAGCTGCACAGGCCAGGGATTGGCAGTGCTGTGAAGAATGGGGAGAGGCAATTGTGCAAAGGAATAGTTGTGGCTCCCCAAGGAGGAGAAGGATGGAGGGGAAGAGAAGGGAGGGTAAGTGAAGCCCAAGTCAGATTAAGATCTCTTTCCTCCTTTCTTCTCAGTTGCAGCTGGGTCTCACCCACTCTCCACCTTGAAGCTGTCAGCAAGCCAAGGCCTGGCACAACGGCCAAGTCATTACTGATGACATGCAAGCAGCACTTTTTTCCAGATTGGCTTTCCTGCCTTTCTGCAAGAAAAATAAATGAGAAGCTGTACCCCAACAAACATGACAGGAAAAATAACAATACTTGTATGGGACTGATACTGGAAACATGCTGCTCTCCTCCAGCTGCAGGCAGGCGAGAAGTATGAACACCCTCACCCTCCATCACCTCAGCAAGGAAGGGAGAGATTGAAGGCAGGATGGGAGAAGGGCTCTTTCCAAAGGTCAGCACATTTCTTTTAGTCAAAGCTCAAAGCCACATCAAGAACAGGGAGAAGTCAGCAGGCATGGCAGTAGCTGCAGTAGGCAGCACAGCTTGTGTTTGAGTTACTGCAAAGTTAAAAAATCCAAACCCTGCATCCTCCAGTCCTTTTCACATGGGTTATGGCTTGTGGCCCTTTGGGAGTTCCCTGCCCCCCCCCCACTTGTAAAATGACCCAGACTAGAACTTAGCCAGCTGGAAGTTAAGGACTGAAGCTCTGTTTACAGCTTAGCACAATGTACAAGCAGAGATATACACTAGATACAGGAACAGTT